>WOGN01007197.1:0-11980 GCA_015342105.1 Leptinotarsa texana | reverse complement strand
ACAAATAAGTTCTCCAGCTCCACTACCTCATAAAGGAAGAATGCCGCGTGCAAAAGCTGACGCCAGGCCCAGGGGCCGTATGACTGCTTATGCTTTCCTTGTTCGAACATGCAGAGAAGAGCATAAGAAAAAACACCCTGAAGAAAATGTCGTCTTTTACGAGTTTTTGAAGAAATGTGCTGAAAGGTGGAGGACCATGTTGGACAAGGAGAAGAACGACAATAGACTGAAGTGAAAAACTCCATCAGCTTTTTAATCTTCACGTCCTTCCTTATGAAACAGCCTTTACATGGCCACTTATTGTGTACAATATTTTCTCGACAACCGTGTAGGATAACAAATTTATTCTTATTGGTGTGTTTAAGTTACATGCTCATTCTGAAATAAAAAAATATCTTTCATGAAAGAAAAAGCTTATCAGTAGATCATTTGTGCATTCACCATCTGCAAAGTTTCAGCAATGAAATTTGCTCGACTGTCGTCCGCCATCATACGAAGATGAGAATCGAAAATAGTCATTCATACTAAATCGTTTTGATTCATCAACAATAAAGATATGATGTCTGCAAAGAAAGAATACCCAGAACGCTATCTCAAAATGATACTTCCGATTACATTGAGTACTTAATAACATGATTTTCAGCCTTTCAAAATTCGAGATTGTGATTTTCGAACTTAATAATCATTTGCGACACAGTTTTCGAAGTGGTCACTAGTTGATGATAGCGGTACGCCCTCCAAATATATTGGACTGAAATACATATCATTTTCGTCAAATCATTTTCATAATGGTAATTAATAATGAAAATGAAATCCCAGCTCCACCCAACAACAAAACGCAGTCTTACTAGAACTATGTTACCATTTCCAGCACTCCTACCATGACGAAGTAATACGATACTCAGTGATTAGTTGAGACGTGATGAATGAATGAAGTATTTTGTCTCATGGTTCATTTCTCAAGAAAATTCCTAGAGTCAATTTATAAATGAGTTAATATTGGTGTATTGGTATTGCGGTTGGTTATTTTACTGAGGACAATCATCAGAACGAAAATAGGCAAACATTTACTCTGTTGAAAACATCGAGCAGAAGAGTCTGCGGAAGTCCAAATCAAAACTTGAGACATGAGTTTCTTGCTTGAAATAGTTTCATGAAATCACAGATGTAGATCCCTGCATAATTTTGATGAGTATGACTTCCAAGCGACCTTTGAGTGAGTTGTTTAAATACCTACCAAAATATTCATGTGACAGAGTATATTTACGGTATGCAGACATAAATGAGAGAAAAACTTAATTGAAAAAAAATTTAACCCGACCAGCACTCGAACACGTCTCCTGTCCGCTAAACGAGTACATTAGCCAACTAAGCTATCAGAGCCACCAAGTGGAATAGCCGCCAAATCAATCCTCAGTTCATGAACCCAATATCAATACACAATTTCAATGAAAACATGCTTCGTCAAAAACACTGAATTTAATTTGTTATTTTACCTGTGATATTCCATTGTGATATTACTGTCGACATATTATTGAAGTATTATATTTCGGCCTCGTCTCATAAGTAAGAGTAATTAGGTTTGTTTTGGTTCACAATTCTGTACAGTTCGTTCATGTGCAGTTATTTAAATGTGTTTTGGTTCAGTTAGAATCGTTCTAGTATTGTTCACAAAGTGTTTTGGTTTTCTCCGAACCGATTCGGAACTATTCCAGAACGGTAATTATTAGTTCGTACATTTGAGTAGGAACCGTTCAGAACTTTGAATTTGCTCTTGCGCACTAATAAAATTTTTCATTTGCGCTGTGGATTTTGGTAGTAACGTTTTTTCAATCTCATTTTTATCCGTATTTTAGTTGGTGTTTCATTTGGTATTTTATCTATAATACTGTCTCCGGTAAAACAAAGAAATTCGGAGAGTTCATTGCGACCTGCAAATGAGACAAAATTATATATCAACATTATTCTCATATCTTAACAGATAGACGTGAAATGTATGTAGCAATAATAATAATCACCATTATTATCACATCTTTTACAATTCCAAAAATGTATTTTTGGCATGTTTTTGTCAAACTCATTAGTATAAGATTACAAAGAGAGAACAATATATTTTCAATTTAATTTTGGATAACCGGAGATTAATTCCTGTTACTCTCATTTTTTCAAAAACATCATTACACTACAATTATATATTTGCCTAATTTTTTCACTCTTGTCTTTAAACTTATACCGTTATACCAGAGTAGAGGTACCTAACCTCCAATGTTTGTTTATACATTTGTCAGAATAAAATTTTATATGTTTTGTTTTTTTACTTGTTCGGACCGTTCTAGAACTGTTCTGTGACTGTAATGTTCTGCGCATTAATTCGGCGTCGATTCGGGACGGTTCAATAACAGAACCAAAACAAACCTATTGTAGTACCCTCGCTTACGTACTGAACCACTCATTTTTAATGGTAGACGTGGCTAGACGACAAACGCTGTCCTTTCCCATCTCCGATTCATGCCCAGTCCGACCCATTCTTTGTTTGTGTGTCGAGCCGTACACGTTACTCATCGATAGGAAAATTTTCTTTATGTTTGAATATCAAAACGAAGCAAAACGCGACGTAGCCTAGTAGGGAAAAAGATCAAGATGATCATGTGGACAATCGAAGACTTCACGCCCAGATCGAAGAAAAAGCTCTTCAGAGTACGCTGAGCATAACTTAAATGTATCACATTTGCCCGGTTTAGTAAATACAATAAACCCTAGGGAGAGTTTGATGAAACATGTTCCGGTGAGAGGACAGGAAAACACTGAACCCCAAGGTAGGTTCTTAAATGCTTATGATAGCATTGAAATATTGTTTGCGATAACAATAGACAAGGAAATAAAATACTCTAGTGAGAGTTTGATGGAGCATGTCCCAGTGAGAGGACAGGAAAACACTGAACACCAAAGTAGGTTCCTAAATGCTTGTGATATCATTGAAATATTGTTTGTGATAACAGTAGACAAGGCAATAAATACACTCCAGTGGGAGTTTGATGGAGCATGTCCGGGTGAGAGGACAGGTAGCTTCCTGAATGCTTGTGATAACATTGAAATATTCCTTGTGATGAAAATAGTTAAGGAATTATTAGGCTTGTCATAGTCTAAATATGAATATATTATTAATTAAGTAACTGTGTGAAGATAATTTTTTGAACACATATCTAAGTCCTTTTTTTCTTCTCGGTGAGATGAAAAATTACCATAACTAGTATCTGTGTGTGGATAATTGTTGTAATAAATATAATGGTTTTCCCTTTCCTTCGAATTCAGGTAAGCTGATCTTTGAAGTGAAGTTCGATCTTAATTATATGAGGGCCTCGTCGAAATAAATAAGAACCCACCCAGAAGACCCATTTCTAATACCCCCTGAGATGCAAGAAAAACCAACTTTAAAGAAGAATGAGCCGGAGATGGGAAAGGACAGCGTTTGTTGTCTAGCCACGTCTAGCTTCAAACATGTGTGGTTCAGTACACAAGCGAGGGTACTACAATTACTCTTATTTATTTCGACGAGGACCTCATATATTTAAGATCGAACTTCACTCAGGTAAGTTCGTTTGATCTTATAACTATATTGTATTTTCAATGTTTCTTTCCTATATTTATAGATCTACATTAGAATGAACTCGTCTATAACAAATCCACAAATGAAGATATGATGGAGAATTTTGAGATGTGGGGACAAAATGAGTTGAAATTATTGACATTCGTAAGAGGTACAGAAACATTTTGAGAATGTATGTTGTTATATACATCCAGAGGGTTCAATAATAAGACGAACTAGGAATGTTCACTCCAAGTTTCTATGATATAATCCCTGTCATTGGAGAAAAGTTCAGCAAAATATATGAAAAGGAATGTATTTCTTGTTTCACGTGTATGCAGCTTTTAATTATATTAATCACTCCATTATCAATGGGGTTTATCTTGTCGTACATCTTATTGATCACTATCGTTACCCAGTCCAGTTACGTTGTCGTGGAATTACGTGCACGCAATTGTGTGATTCATTACCTTTGTAGTTAAACGTTGTTGCAGAGTGGTTTATGATATATGAAATTTTGGAGTGCGTGCATGAAATATTTCAAAGCTGACGAAAAAAATGAAACGGTTCTTGTTGCTGCAGTATTTTATTTGAAATATGATTATTTATAACTAGTAGACCGAACAATGATTCGAATAATTTAACAAAAAATTCATTAAATCAAATATTTTTTTAAATAACCACTGCATTTTCTGTATATACCTACTTTTATCTCTACATGAAATTATGAATGAATGAAATTAGTAATTTTTTTCTGTGAACAGAAGAAACATTATTCAACGGGCCAAATTTACACAGTAAAAATGATCTATGATAATTCCTACAGATGAAGAAATGCAAAATATTATAATAAATTGAAGGATGTCTTTGTTACTGCTCGATAGAAATTCATAATGGAAAATGACAAATGAAACTTTCTATGTTTTGTACCACTTTTGTTTGTTATAAGAATATTTTCAAACTTATACATGAGTAAAATATCACATTTGACATTGTGAATGACGAATATATAGGTGCAAAATGAAGACAATAATTTAAATGCTGATAATAACTTTCCCATTTTCACCAACAGGTAGGTCATATAAAAATATTACGAAATCAAATCAAAATAGCCAAAACCATCAAAATCCACGCCACAAATGATATGAAGTATTTCTGGTGGCATATACACCTATTATTCAAATGAATAAAATTCTAGCTATATCAACCTGGGCACATAAGAAACTAAGTTTGCCAATTCGGTATAAGTAAAAAATGAAACTATGCATTAATAAAATAATCATTTTATGCTATGGAAAATGATACTGGTTTGCTTATAGACTGATCAAGTTAGGGGTATATTATACTTATCAAGCTTAATCGGTCCCAAGATCTCTTTATATTTGCAGAAAAAAGAACAATTCAAAAAGCAAGAATTTAAATTGGCCACGTATCTGTTGACCAATAAAATTGATCGTGTCTAGAGCGGATTTGCCAAGTCTATTGGTTTTTAATATCCAATCACAGATGTGATAATTCAATTTGACAAACGAAATTTTTGTTATTATTGTTGCCAACTATTTTTTCTGGTTATTTTTGGATTGAATTTTACCATTACCATCATCAAAATGGTTGAAAAATGTTTTATACCTTGTTGTGAAAATAGATTATAGATATCCATACCAGACTCTTGGTATGAACTCGGAGTTAGTTTTAACAAAACTAGGCTCCACATACATTTCGAAATTATTTTAACAAAAATACGAAGTTATGTGTGGAAACCATTGACATTAGAAAGAGTACATTGTCGCATACACTACAGAGGGCGCTGGCTGACAAGATGACAATATGGCTTATGTACCAGTAACGTTGAATTTCTTATTTTTGGTGGGTGGTGCATAATTGATTTATTTTATTAGGGTTCATGAGCAATCAAAAACCATTTGAAAATACATCTCGTTGAATTCTATTTAGAATCATATCTAGATATAACTTGTACCATATCAGTTATCAAGGCAAGCATTTATATGGTTAATTCATGGATTACTGCGATCTTATATTCGTATATTTATTTGTTTGCTGGCTTCATTCTAAAGGAAATGAATGAATAATTACAGGAAATTTCAATTGATCGTTTATTTTATCAGGAAAATGGAGTACCCATATCACATTCTGCTTGTATTTGCAACATTGAGTTTCAACTTTTTCTTGGCTGATAGCTTGAGTAGGAACAATTCGTTTTTTTCATCGAGTTTGTATGTGTTTCAAAAGTGTTTAAAAATAACGATAAAATGAAAACGACGATAAAAATTGTGCTGATTTCAATTGTGCAAAAAGGCACAAGAAAACAAAAAGCACATTGGTTTATAGGTGAGTTATTTCATAAAATGGGTTCAGTTTATCACTATATAAAATAGTGAGAATAAAATGTATGATAGTATTGAAAAGAAAAAACTACAATCCCTCTACTTCCTCAAGACTTTCTAGAAATCATTGACTTGACTATAAATGAAAGCAGAACGAAAATTTTGAATTTGATGACACAGTTTTTTATTTCAACTTCAAATATTCTCCATAGAAAGTGTTATCTGGAGTTATTACTGTTGGTGAAAGTATGAAACGAAATGAATTAATATTTTTGCAAAAAAATCAAATGCTTTTCATTTTACTTCATATAATTTCATCATATGATTGATGGTATTACCTCAGAAGCTCAATTCTGTCTTGACCTCATTCAACCTTCCTCTCGAGTTTTGGAAGATTCAACAGATTACCCAAGCGAGCCTATAACGCTTAAATTTAGTAGCAATATTAGAGGGAGGTATGTAAGTAGGGGTCGTTTTTCATTATAATACATTGCAGTTGTGCAGATTGAGGATTGTAGAATAAATTGAATATTTGAAATGATTCTACAATTCAGTTTACTATATTTTTTCAATTTTCATAACTGTATATTATTAAATAATGCATATACTCATACTTTAGGTGAATATTTTGTGATCTTTCGACTTTGTGTACTGATTTAAGATATACAATTTATTTTCCATGTGGAGAATTTTTCATTAATTGAAACGTTAACGGGTTCATATACACTTCCATAATTAAATTGATAAACATAGGCTTCGTAAATTTCAGGATTCGGCAAAGTTGATTATTTTCATTGTTCCTATTGGTATCGAACAAGAAGCGAGAATAGGCCCGTGACGTCACCAGCCTGCCACATTCGATTTTCAATAATTATTTACGGGAAAACTACGGTACTCAGAGAGCTGAAACAAAGTGCATTGTTTTTCAATTTAAAATTTCTGTCAAGTGAACTATAAACCAAAAATCATGAAACAAGTCTATCAGATTGAATAATAAGAAATATAGAGAAGTCCTAAATTTGAATTGTGATAAAATATCATTCAAAATTTTTATATGAGAGTAGTTGTGGAATAATACCGAACTTTATTTTGATATACACTGCAGACGTGAATAGACTTTCTTACTCGTATTAACTCTTGAACTGCACAAGATATCAAGATCGGAGAAAAGTCACGTGGAGTTGTATTGATATTACATTTCCCAATTCAACACTTTGTTATGTTTGGAAATTAGACAAGCCATTCTAACATGATACTTTTTGAAATTATCCCTGGTTCGAAAGTGGTCACATGATAATTATTGAAACCTGGAACTAGGCAAATATGATATCGTACTATGGTCGCTAGATTACCTGAAATGATTATCTTATATTTTTTCGTGGGGATTCGGGAAATCTGAATAATACATAAACAAATTTGTAAACGAACTTCTTTATTTTCAGGATGTGAATAATAAACATTTCAATCACTCACCGGAATGTACTGGAGTGAGTGAATATTTTATCTTGAAATTCAACTATACTTTGCAGATCCTGGAAACAGATGGAAAACTGCTAATTATTGAGAAACAACTGATTCGAATGCCAAAAGTGAAAAATTTCGAACGAAGTATCACAAGACCCCTCTTTTTTTGACAATGGAAATAGTTGGTAGCGCCATCTCGTCAATGAGTGGAGCGACAGTATTGTCTTTCTCGTCAAAAACTACTGAAAATAATAACTTTACACTGAACTTTTGTGTAAATTAATGACAATTATTGGTTGATGATATAAAAATAATTATTTGTTTTACAATCAGTCAGTTACATACTGGATAAATCAGCATTACTATTTCTTATTCGTCTATCATTATCTAATTCAAATAAATTAGTATAAATTTGACTGAGATTATTTAAGTCAGTATTTTTATTCATGTATTTCAATCCTTTATTTATATGTATCATTTCTAGAGAAGAACGTTTGAAAAATTCTGTTCAATTTCCAAAATACTACCATTTGTATAGTCTATTTGGTGGTTTACTGAATTAACATGTTCTGATAATACACATAATAAAACATTTCTTCTGCAGTCACTTTTATGAGAGGTAATTCGACCTTTTAGAAGTCTTGGGGTCTGTCAAATATATACTTTATCACAATCTTTGCAAACTATTTTGTGAACGATATTATAATCTTGATCAGTATTAACAGAACTGAAAACACCTGTTAATACTGATCAGGATAATTTGTTAGATCTATTAGATGATTTGATCACCTGAGGACCTGAATTGTAGATTAGCATTTAAGTGTGATCATGACCAATTAGATGCAATAGTGACAGTAATTCTAAGTAGGCATGAAAACTCTCAAAATTGTCACACTCTGACCCAGAATTGTTTCAGAAATAAAAAAATATTTTAAATTCATGGGGTGTCACTTTCAAAATTTCAAAACCGGAGCTGTATTCTGGTGAAATCCCAAGTTACCGAAATATAAAAAATATGCGAACATTTTTTTCCTCACATACCATTTACCAAAACCAAATTTGATTTCGATACACCTTATATTTTAGAAGATATGATCTGTCTGATAGGTTCGCCAACACACGTTATACATATGAAATCTATTCATGAAAACCAAAGTTATTGAATATTGAGTTATTTGATTTGTTTTGTGTCAGTTTCAGTTATATAAAATTTGCCAAAACATTTTGGTTATATTTGAATGTATATTTTTTATTCCTCCATATATTTTTGTTGGAGTGTATTCCATTGAAAACTCATTTTGAAACCGAGAACTTCGCTATTTGGAATTTTCCGATGTAATAAGACAATGAAAAGAAAAAGAAAAGAAAATCAGATTGGAGATTTGCAAGAAAGTGTTGCCGTTGATACTGAATGAGAAGCACGTATTATGCTAACTCTGAACGTGATAACTCCAACGCAAGTGCGTCTGGAGTCTCTAAGGAATCTACCCCAACTTTCTGACCCCTAAAGGCTTTTTCGATATACGCTCTCACGGAAGAATCATGTACTTAACACTTGGTCGGGAGTTTAAATTGCAGATAAATTCAGTTGTGATGAATCAATCTAATTCTTTTTATTCCTGTGTGAATCAGATTAAAATAAACTCTAATTGAGGATACAAACCAGTCCGAAACTTATTAGTTTTCTAATGGACGTTATGCATAATTTGAGTGAATCACTTCGGGAAACCGAAAATTTCTGCGAATGTCGAGTTCTTACCTCCAAAGTGAAGCCCATCGGGTTTTTTCCGCAGAACCCTAACACATTCGGAAGACTGCATCAGCATCATCAACCAATGATCACTCCCCTGACCGTGGAGTAAGTGTTCATTGGCTATGAGATTCATGTGCCCTCAAAAGATGCAGTGAGCCAAGAATAACAGATATCTGCATTTGTACCATAATTCAGCTAGCCAGCATGATTTTGGGTATCAAGGGTAGGTAGAGCATCATTTCACCAAGGACTTCAATAATCAAAACGAACATCTCCACTGAGTGGTCTGGAGTGAATCTACTGATTTCTAAGAGAAAATCTTGATAATTCATCGGTTTCTTTTTTTTCCGAATGATATTCGTGTATTTCGGAGCTCTACAAGAAATATCGTCTTACTCTGAAGATCGAAAAGAACCATACACCTTTCGAGGGTGGTGAATAGTTCCAATAAATTTATCACTTAACCTTCTCCACAGTATACTCCGAATCACAGGCAACGGCAGTATTCGCCAATACCGTGGAAGTACAGTGTTATGTCTATGACTATAGGCTGAAACAGAAAGTTAGTAAGGATTTCAGGCCCCTTGCGACAGGCCCCACACTTGGTGTCAGGACCTCAATAAACATTACGCGACTGTGGTTCTTACTATCTTTTTTTTTACCGAAGGGTTCGCTCATCGGCGTTATCAGGAAAGCTCGCCAGCATTATCAAGCGATGACTACTCCACACACCGGAAGGTATGGCATTGGATCTGAGAATCATGTGCCCTAAGCAGAGGCAATGAGCCAAGAACAACAGCCATCTGAATTTCTCCATCCAAGATTTCTGCTTTTGTGCGGCAAACCGGCATAATCGTGAGATTTGAAAGTAGGATAAGTAGGGCAACCTGAGCATAGTGACTGCAAGTACATCAGTATCTCAGGCGCTTAGCGGTAAGTCCTATACCTTTTGTCAAAAACTTCTATACACGTCACGCAAAGCAAAGTAAAAATATTTTTATTGAAATAAACTATTTACATGCCTACACTTTATGAGTACCTCTACCTTAGGGTCAAGCAGCACAGTAACTTCAGAAAGGCGCGGGAGAATACCCCGCGATTTCAGCGGGCTGACGCTCACCCAGAAACGTGGACTTTTTCAAACGACTAAGTAATGTGCCTCCTGGCGTCTAAGCTTATGCACAGCATTACATGGTTCTGATATTCAAGTCGTTCGAATGAAAACATAGCTGTCAATGTGTTGTCTAGCCAGATACTCCTGGAAAAATTTGATGAAAAAACCAGAACAGAATGTGTATATACCCATCAAGCGACTGAGGTAACATTCTGACAGGCGGTCAGAAGTCCGAGAATGAAAGTTGCTTCTTTGTATGATCAACAAATATTTGTATGAAGTTACTTTTTTGAAATTGATCGCTTCCTTCCTTTCTTCAGAAGATTCCTACATTTTTTGAATCAGGATGGAGAAGTAGAAAGCCAAAACATTCATTTCCCAAAAATGAAACTATTTTATTATATATTCATTGATATTTCCGTCAGACTAGAGAATTTCACGTCTAAGTTACAAGACATTTTTTCATCGAAACACTTTCCTGATGATAAGAATTTCCATTTCTTGATTTCCTGATAATAATTTTTCTCTATCAACTGGAACTGGTCGTGTTTTCGTAAAAGAAAAAGGCCATTCTCATTATCTTAACAAACTGAAATGGAGAATTAACAAAGACACAGAGGTGGTCCCTTCAGTCTTTTGTTTTTTAAAACAGAAGCTCAAGAAGTATCTGAATCATTTCTTGATTGGACTGCGTCACTAAGGGATCTTTAGTAAAAAAAGGAACTTCAAAACATCAGAAATAGTAATGATTGGAGTGGAAATTGAAATTATGTGAAGTGTTGACTGTTTGTGTAATGAACTCAATGATGAATTTTGCGATATTGCTGATGTGTTTCAGTTCATATCTAAGACATGCTGATGGACAAATATATTGTCTTATCTTGATATTCTCCACTTGTACGTTAGGGTGAAAAGGTTTCATCGGCATCAGTATGTCTGTTTCATCAGTAAGCGGAAAATTCATTCGAATATTTTGTTATAATCACATACAGATTCTTTCAAGGAACAATAAGCATTTCCATTACTCTTAATAATGTTTCCTTCAATGAATATGGCATTTTGAGTCGCTTATCCATACAAGTCAGTTACCCGTAACGTAAATTCTTACATATTTCATTCGTTGCAAAATGGCATGGTTCGGATTCGGATGCATTCTGAGTATTGAACTCAACGATCATTCAAACCGAACTAGATACAGAACAACGCCAAATGCAATATCTATACTCGTTACAGCTTGTCGCCAACCGTAACCAAAACTACTTTGACGCGAAGAATCAAACTCGATATATGATGGTTAGGCCCGCATAGTTAGAGTGGCTCCACAAAGGTCGAAACATTTTGGTTCGTAGTGTTACTTGGTCTTCAGTTTCCTTCATCTCCTGGAAATGCCAACTTGGTTGATAATGTAAGAATGGGGTATCAAATTGAAACGACCACTTTAGGTAGACTCACTTTAGGTAGATATGATTCATATTTGCAACGCTTCCATTATATAATTATATTAGAATCATATTGTACTTTTATCAACAATCCAAAACACTTGTTAAGAAATGTATCATTCAATTGTAGAAATCATAAAATACATGTATACAATTTCAGAGTCCAATCTAGTAAACATCAGCTATTTTATTTTCTTTATAACTCTGTATTTCATTGCATAGTTGATGTAGTCTGGGGAAGAGAAAAAGAAACGAATTATTATTAATGAAATACAATTC
>WOGN01007196.1:0-11980 GCA_015342105.1 Leptinotarsa texana | reverse complement strand
AAACAAATTGAAAAAATTAATGAGGTTTCAAACCAATTATGTCACGACGTTTCGATTGTTGGTATCCACAATCGTCTTCGGGTGATAACTGTGATATTAATTTTGTAATTGTTTTTTTCAGGGTTTCAAATCATTTTATATCAGATTAGACAATGGAAGTCCGAACTGATGAAATTTGCTAATATTAATCTGGTGATTGATTAGGGGAAACTTTCTAACGCATCAGCAAGGGATATTCGTTACTTGATTTTTCTGTGGGTTTTGTATTTTATTTTGATATATTTGTACCCTTCAGTTGCACCAAGCATTAAATTGGTTTGAAGGTAAATTCAAATCCCTTTGAGTTAAAACAAATTCGTCTTCATAATATTTAATTTGTTCAACTCCTAACATTCAAGCTGGATTTATAGATTAAGTAATGCATCACATGATGTACCGTTACGTAAGAAGAGTACCTTTACCCAAACATTAATGCAAAAAGACAAATGTTCATTTCATAGATCACGCACGGAAATACTTAACCAAAGCAAGAAAATTTCAAGATTATTACAATTTTACACATAATAATAAATAGCTTGAATACAGCAAATATTGATCCAAAAAGTAAAGATTAAAAAACTGAATGAAATAATCATCGAAGTCAAAAATGTATGAGAAGTTATCGATGGTTGCTCAGCTAAGCTTTCATTAAAAAAAGTTGGATTAGAGAATGATTTCCGGATGGTGTTGTTAAGTCTTATAAACCTCTAAAATTACAAAGTCATGCAAGTTTTGTATTGAATGATGTGAATAGATGCATTATCCTTATCAGTTTGAAGTAGGGAAAGATAATAACGAAAAGCTATTATAGTCGTTTTCTCAATGAAATATCATAAATAACGGATAGAGAACTTAAAAAGCCTCAAACAAATTTGAGGTACATTAGGGAAAGACAAAAAAGATAAAAACAGATTTTAGGTATTGTCTCCGTAACTACAAGATGTTCGTTAGAGGATTTCTAGTACTGTTAATATGTTTTGAATGTTTGTGTGAACATATGTGAAGGAAAGGCAATGGAGCTGCTATATAATTAATAATGTTACGAGAAAAATAATTGGAAATATTGAACGAAACTCTCATCAGATCGTGTTAGATTCCTGTTGGGATGTTAAAAATTTGTATTTCCTCGTACTATAAAAAATCGAACAATGACACTGCCAAGAAACAAAAATAAGTGAAGGAAAGACAATGGGGAATAATGAACTAAACATCAAATCGTTTCAGAACTTCGTCAGGAAGGCAGAAAAATATTTATTTCTTCCTTATATGAGAATTCGAATAATAAAGCACTGCCACAAGAACATAAGAAGAAAAACGTCATGGAGGAAGTCCATGTAAATTGATGAATGAAGTACTCATCGAATCCTTTTGGACTCGTGAAGGGATGGTATAAAAAAATGTTCATTTCCTTGTACTGTGAAAACTCGAAAAATGATGGCGCTATCAGAATTTGAAAAATTTTACATGGGAGCTCATAGAAAATGAAGAACAAAACACTTATCAATTCTTTTGGGATCCTCATCGGGCTTGCAGAAAAAAACTCTTACTATAAAAAATCAATAACTGCAGTCGCTGCCATGAAACAAAAATGGAGGAAGGGAAGATAATGGAAAGTAACAAACAAAATACTCATCAAATCGTCCTGTACTATAAAAACTTGAAAAGTAAGAGCGCTGCCACAGACCAAAAATTATTGAAGGACGATCTGATAAATAGCTTCTTCATAAGGAGACTAAGGCTTGTTCTTTGAGGACAGTTGATTCCAGCAATGCAATTGTGGTTAAGTTCTCTTTTTGGTACTGAATTATAAATGTGTTGTGTTTACATTTACATTACATTTGTGTTATGGTGAAAGATAGAGGACGAAACTCGTCGGCAGTCAATGTCGAAGCATGGCTTTGCAACTGACTGCCGTTTGACCATGGGCTTCCTAGCAACGTTTTCATCTTGTGGCAGTGCCCTTATTTTTCCAGATTCCATAGCAAGAGGAAATAAATGATGAAATACTCATCAAATCATTTTGGACCCTCGTCGGGGAATGTTAATACACAGTGAATTTATTTCCTAATAGCAACATTTCTTTTTGAATGTACCTAGTAGAAGCAAACAAATCTGTAGAAAGCATGAATGAGTTTACATTGAAAGAGTTATATTTTATGGAGTGACTAATTTTTGTGTAGAAATGCTGTGAATGATATCTGATTTAATTCCATAGGTAATGAATATTTGGAATACAAGCTGAGTAGAGACAAGTGTTTTTTTGTATAATTCAGTGTTCATATAAAAGTATTTGTTTCGAAAGAATTTTTCTTTCATGTAGTTCAATGTTTATATGAAAGTAGCTGTTTCAGGAGGGCTTTTTCTTTCAGTTTATGTCTGAAAGTTACTTCTTTGCATGATCTACACATTTATGTATAGAATTACTTCTTTTTGAAATTGATTGCTTTTTGTATCAATATGGAGATATGAATGATTTGTTTACACTTTTCATACCATTCCCTCAATTTGTCATATCAGTTTTTAATTTGTGACAGAATCATTATTTTTCAGTTTTTATAGTATGAGTAAATGAATAACTTTTTTCTGCCATCCTGACGGGAGTCAAAAACGAGTTAATTAGTGTTTTGTTCATCATTTTCTATGGGCTTTTTCGTGAAATTTCCCATCTTATGGCGACGTCCTCATTTTTCGACTTCTTATAGTACGAGGAAATAATGTTTGTTCTACCATCTGGACCGTGGTCCACAAGAGCTTGATGGGTGGGAAAAATTCTTTTGCCTTTCTACTTATCCATCTTTATACTGCTACAACTACTTTCATATAGATATTGAATTACATGAAAGGAAAATACTTTCGTGACAAATACTTCTATATGAACATTAAATTATACAACACATTTCTTCCTATTCAGTCAGGATGATTCCCAAAAATCAATCTCTACTAAAAATATACCCCTTTCAAGTTTTTACATATGATGAGTATTCCGAATTACCATCACTATGGAGGTCCAAAACGACTTGATATTGTCAATCTTATGGCGAGTTTTTATAGTATGAGGAAATAAATCAGAAAAGGTCCCAATTACAAAAGAGCTTCAAGCACAGCTTAATAATTTCAAACATCTGAACTGACCACGAAAACACACCAGTGAGACATTTCCATTAAGAAAAAAAATGTCATACCAATATAATTGATAATTCCAACAATAAAGTGAAAACACTATGGATTTTGGTGAACAACAAAATAAAAACAGGAAATCACAATAATATAATCATTACAAAAAAAAAATAGTAAATTTTTTTGGAGTCCATTTAGTTTATTTTGTTAGAGAAAAAATAGAGTCGCTGACTCTACCCTAAGGAACATGTACAAAGATTGAGATAGCGAATCCACTTCGATATTGTTAGTGAACATCATGTCAAACATATATACCTTAACCTCAAGAAAAAAAATTCCGCTGGCGTTGAAATTCTGACTATAATATTGAAAGAATACGTTGATATTATATCAGGTAGTTTAACATCAATAATAAACAACTCCGTAACAAATGGCAAGTTCCCCATCAAACTAAAAAATCAATCCCAGTATTCAAGAAAGGCGATACCAATCTGTCAAAACCTATAGGATGAATCGCTTTCTCAGATGTTTTTTGAAATTGATGAAAACAGCAATATACAACCAAATTATTTCCTATGGAAACAAGCAAAACAAATCTCCAACCTTTCTTCGATGTTCCAGGCTATCAAGGTTGCACGTGATGTTCGCGTCTCCAATCAGGCGGATGGTTCTTTTCTGGATAGAATCTAGTAACTTCGGGGTATGTTCGGGGGCAGAGCTCCATACATGAGAACAATACTCCAAAGAAGGTCTGATCTGAGCTTTATAAAGCATCAAAAGTTGCTGAGGTGTGTACAGCTTTCTGGTTCGTAACAGTGTTCCAAGCTTTTAAGAAGCAGCCTTTGCAATTCCAGTATCATCATTGTGCCAAGACATGTTTTAACCCAACAAACTTATCGAAGCAGAAAGCGGGATTGTCTGGCCTGACATTATCATATCTGGTTAGGAGACATTTACCTTCTTGGAGAAAACCGATGCCTGAGTTTTTGTTGCATTGAATTGAACCTGGTTACTTTCACCCCAATTCGAAATTACTTCTAGATCATCATTAAGATATGCAACCTCCTGCTGCCGGTGAAGATGTGTCTCCGTAGGCGATGTCCTGGAATCCAAATGGAATGACGAGACAAGTCTGCTGTTCTCAGCAAAGCAATATATTTGATAACTGCTTTTTTTTTGCAATAAGTCGTTGATATACAATAAAAAGAGGGTTGGAAACAATATCCCTGGGGAACACCAGCGTTGATGGTGAAAGAATTTGAGAGATATCCATCGACGGCCACTTACAGGGAATGTTTATTTAGAAAGCTGAAGAGCCACACTCAAAAATGATCTGACAAGCCATAGCATCGAAGTTTCGCCAACAAATCCTCATGCCACATGCCTTAGAAATATCGAGCACAACAGCTCTTGATTCTCCATGTTTCTCGATTGCGTTATTCCAAATAGAGGTGACATACGATAGAAGGTCGCTTGTTGATGTGTGTCCGAAAGCCATATTGATGATCCCTCAAGATGTTGAAGCCTTTTAAATATTATAGGATATGATGGTTTACGACTTTCTGCATGATTTTCGATATTACTGATAGAAAAGCGACTGGTCTATAGTTATTTGGAAGATTTTTTTGCCCTTTTTGGGAATAGGCTGAATGCGAGCAATCTTCCAAAAAGAAGTAAAAACCCCTTTCTTGTAAGACAGGCTGAATAGTCTGCACAATACTGGTGCGAGTTCATCTGCGCACAAGTATGATGACGGGCACTTACTTCATCAGGGCCAGACGCCTTGTTGATATTGAGTTGTTTCAAAATTCGCCTAACTAGACGTTGTCAAAAAGTAATTTCCGGCATTGTGGATTCTAGTGTGGGAATAGTGGGTGGTGCCTTTCCCAGAAAACTGTGGAGTGGGACGCAAAATTGTTTAGCTAGCAGATTTGCTTTTTCTGTGGCTGCTGTTGCAATTGATCCATCCTCTTGTGTTAGTGGTGAAATTGTGGATTTTGTAAAGTTCTGATGAATATCTTAAGCTACCGACCAGAAGGATCTGACCCGTTGGGAATGGCAAGCAGTGTATCCCTAATTCTCTGACTGTGAAGTTTTTTGCCCTTATTTATCCTAAGTTTGCAGCTGTTGCGAGCATTAACAAACCCAGTTCGGTTTTCGGCAGTAGGATTTTTGCGCCACTGCCGGTAGGTGAGATTTGGAAGGGAAACCTTGCTTGTAATTTTTGTTGAACCAAGGTTTGCCGTTAGAATGTCGTTTCATTGAAAAAGGAATATATGCATCCATGTATGATAGAATAACTTCCGTGATTTCAGAGCACAAGTTGATGGATCTTTAGAGCTGAAACAAACATCTAGCAAGGGAAAATTTCGGAAATGGTCTTGAAGATCCTCTCATTCAGCTGATCTGTAATGTCAAACTTTGCGCGGCTTAGATTGTTCGCCAACATTTATCAGTAATTCACTCAACACTGTTTGTTAGAAGATCCCAATGGATACTTTAAGGTGAATGTGTAAATTTCAGGATTGGTTGGCTAATTTATAATCTAAGTAAGTCCGCTGCTTATTGCAAAAGCCTCAGCTTCGCGACCTTGTTCGTCGTTGATAATTGAAAATTTGAACCATTCGATATTGTGGACATTGAAGTCACCGAATATGGAAATTTCGGCACTAGGATCATTGATTTGCAGAAAGTCAATGGTATTTGCAAGTGAAGAGAATAATGCCTTATATTGTATGTCGCTAGGTGGTTTATAAACGCAGCATATGAATTGGGGATCTTCTGTGAACCACATAACATCAAAGTTTCGGGGTTCCAGCATTTCCTACCAGCTTCTGATAAAAAGAGATATTTCAAAGTTATGTCTGAATCGGTAGTGGAAATCATAGTCGGGATATCGAAAAAATTGACGGGGTTTGTTGAAGCACTGACTTTGGTTTCTGTGAGTGCAAGAATGTGAGGCCTATTTGATCGCAGATGTTGGTGAGTTTATATTTGAGTTGAGTCTTCTGATATTGCAGAAGTCGATTTTTGGAATCAGCTCCTTACGGATTATTTAAATCTGACACCAAATACAGGATGTTGCATTAAAAAATTACCGATGACGTCATTGGGCTAAGGTTTCGTTACCGTGCCGCTGTTTCCGGTGTCAATGGTGGAAATATAAGGAAAATGCATGATAGCGCTCCTAGAGTCAAAATACTCCAGAGGTTAAATAGCTCCCCAATCGGATCT
This sequence comes from Leptinotarsa texana, assembly GCA_015342105.1. Classification (NCBI taxonomy): domain Eukaryota; kingdom Metazoa; phylum Arthropoda; class Insecta; order Coleoptera; family Chrysomelidae; genus Leptinotarsa; species Leptinotarsa texana. Next base: position 5,590 of record WOGN01007196.1, on the reverse strand, counting down.
CCAGGTGGGTTCTGATTCAAGAACACCATCCTGCAGAAGTTATTCGAAAACCACTATTTCTGACAGTCAGCAGGGTCTTCCTAACATCAGTCCACAGGGAAATAGCATGGTAACTGCACTTGCTAAAGGATCACTAGCAACTTCAATTGTGTCGCGGTTTTTGTAAAACCCTTATAGTGAAAATTATACAATAAACTCTATTGATTAGTTTTTCAAGTAGAACATGTAGTTTTGTATCATCATTTACAGAAGGACGATCTGATTTGCGTGCATTTTCAACTGTACCAGTTCCTCGAAATTTCTTTTCAATCTTACTGCTGACAGCGTTTTGCGTCTTTCTGGACATTTTTCATTAAATAAGTTATACACTTGTGGAATTGGCCGCGGTGGTAGTTCGCCCGACTCACGATCGGAAGACCGTGGGTTCGATTCCCGCCTCGACCAGATATGTTTTCGAGATAATTTATGGGGTTGAAGCTAGAATGATTCTGCATCTGTGTTAGAAATCACACGTTAAAAGGTAAGACCTTGTTAGTCCCTAGCTCGCACAAGTTTCTCAACTTCCGAGAGTTGTCGTTCGTATGGGGGCGATAGTTGATTAACGGAAAAACAGATTTTCAACAGATTTTTTTTAATTTCCATCCGAGTTCGCGATGTGTCTCCATAGCCAATCACCATAAGTATTTCAATTATTTGCTTTACACTTAAATTCATTACTACTCATTACTACAAATTAATTAGAAGCAATACCACACAAAATTCACGAATTAATACAACAACTACTGTCCTATTTAAAAGTTACTGAACGTCAATCGTTCACAATAACAAAAAAAACTAGCCGCCTAGTTTTTTTAAATTAATAAGAAATACTTGTTAGCACGGTTACTGTAAACTACAGGAACATTTAAAATAAAGTCATGTATTTATTAGTGGATTACTTTCCCATTGTTGAATTAATCATTAGAAAAAAATATAAAATAATTAATTAATTTCTACTTTTATTAAATATCAATAAAATTTATTTTATAAGCGCACATCCGCAAATTATGTCCGTTAGTCGCCAAGTATCATACCTTTTCGGAATCAGCTCGTTACGGTTTATCTAAAACTGACACCAAATACAGGGTGTTGCATTAAAAAAATTACCGATTACGCCATCACATTAATATAGATTACCCTGTAAAATGAAATTTTGTTGTGAAATGTAGAATAATAAAATTAAAAATCGACGTGATTCAGGTTTTTGTAAAACGACCTTTGCTTTTGGAAATAACGAATTTATTCCATACTTTGCGGACACACTGTATAATAATTTATGGAGATTTATAACTAATTTTATTTTTCGCAAAATATAACAAGTGAACTGTACAATATATATCAACGTAAAACCATATAAACATCAAATTGAAAAATATGTGTTAACAATATAAAACATAACATTTTGATTTTATTCTGTAAAAAAAGCCTTTTAAAAATAAATAAAAATCAAAAGAATTCAATTTAACAATCATTTCGGGAAAGTTTTTCAAACAAAACATGACACATTTGAATGTTCACATCACATCTAAAATAAATACAATCAAGAAATGTAAAATATGACTTCAATTATTAAAATTATAATAGTCAATAAATAAAACACACTGAGAAATCTCAGACACTTAGTAATCGTTTTTTGAAATATTGTCTCAAGCATTTTGCAAAATGGTGCAATTAGATTTAAAAACTGCAGTTTTCGACCAATTTGATAAATAACTTAAGCATTTGTAAAGGATTTTTTGATAATATATTTTGCGAACATTTTAGATTCCATTAACGTCTATAATTACACCTAGATACTTAAATGTGTCTACCACCTCAATTAATTATCTCCTTATACATAAACCTTTTATACTCTCTCTCATTTATCACTAACATTAACCTGCTGGAATATCTGAAAATCAATAAAAGCAAACATTCAAATCTTTTTTCAAACGGTCAACAAGAACTTATTCACACAACATTATTGAATTCTTTTTCATAAAATGTCAATATTCAACATATTTATAGATTACCTGTTTTCCTAGAAGAAATGTTGTATTGTAATTATTTTTTCAAAATCTGCTCGTTTTTCTGGAAATAATCATTTACATAATTGAGTTTTGCATAAAATATCAATAATTAACATATTCCTACCTGTTTTCCCAGAATTAATATTGTGTTGTAATTATGTTTTCTAAATCCACCTGTTTGACAAGAATTTTTAATTTATCTAATTAAATTTGTAGTTACCTAAGGTTATATAATAAAAGAGATATGGCAGTTCAACTGCCATATCAAACTATTCTACAAAACGCGTCTTAAATAAAATGTATAGTGTGAAAATTAGATAATTATCATCGATAGGTGTCATTGGCAAACACAATATCATCAATATTCAATAAGAATAACAGAGGTCCAAGTACACTACCTTGGAGAACACCTTGATCATTTGTGGTTTTACCAGATAATACTTTGTTCAAAGTAAGTTTCTGTCGACAAAGCCTTCCCTACGATGCAAATACTGCATAGTTTTTTATGAATCTATCTCTATCGATGGTTTCAAATACTATTTATAGGTCTAATATACTACACCGGTTACCAAATCATTTTCAGAATTGTTTTTCATATCATTAAATACACACTGTATCGCTGTTTAACAATGGTGCGACTCTTAAGCCCGATCGAACACTCTTAATAACTTCATTTTGTTCCAAGAAATCTATTATTTGCTGATAAACTACTTTCCAATACTTCATTTGTAAATAGAAGTATGTTAATTGGTGAAAGTTCACTTGCCTTATTAGCGTTTTCACATTAGAAATCAGAACAATTGTACAAACTTTTACATCATCAGGAACTTGACAACTTTTCAATGATGAATATATCAAATTCAACAACTGCTGTGGGATATTATGGAAACAATTTTTGAGAAACAGAACTATCGTTATTTGACAAATAAAAGATGTTTGTGACTATTTCATAATCAAATAATTTATAATTATTCATCACAGTCAGATTGTCTAGGTAAGATTAAAAAAATCAGGACAAATGAATTTGTTCGAGTGATGACCTATTTATTTCTACTGAGATTTTTATTTGTTAAGACCGGTATCATATCAAAATTACCAACTATTGATCTTAAAACACTTCTCGTGGATTGCTTCTAATACCAATTGATCCTAAACTAGTTGCCAAAATTCACAAATTCAAAAGGGAGAGCTGCATAGTTCTAGTTGGCCATTGAGGTTTTCGAAGTTGGGGTTTTTCATACAATTTATTTATTTCTAATGCTTTCCACAAATTCATCTCCCGTGCATGTATGGAAAATTTTCATGTTTACTTTATTTATTCTGTGTTTTTTTGTCGTAGGTATCCATATATAGCGAATTTTTTATCTGATAAAACATGCTCGCGGTACCTAATATTGAAATTTTTGCCTGTTTGGCCTATATAAGCTGCTGCACAGTCACCACATTATAGACTATATATGCCTGATTTTTTTCCACTTATCCCTTTTGGGTTTTGCTTTGAATAACATGTTCCCTAAATTATTCCTACTAGTAAATGATGTAATTTTCTTAAATTTTGAAAAATAGTGTTTTATGTTTCCAGAAAGGTTTCCCGAATATCTTATGCTAGCATACTTCTTACGTTCATTAGATTTTTAATGATTTAGATCTAGTTCGTTCCTGATCAATAAAAACCAAAAAGTTGTATGAAACAAATATATTCAAACAAAATGAAATAGAAGAAAGTAAGAGGAGCCACACCTTAGCAAATAGAGGTATCTAAATAAGTCAGAAGAACAAATCTGGAAAATCTTTAAACAAAATCATATTACTCAAATAAGCAGAAAAGATAAAACACAATCACGAACAATTGGAACTTATTTCAAATAAAAGTTAAAACTGGAACCTCTGACTTAGAATAAATCCGAAAACAAACACTTCACAATCAGCAGAGTTGCAATACTCTTCTTGACACGCGGTTCACCAACCAGGTTGGCGTTTTCAGGTGATAAAGAAAACTTCATCTCCAAGAGTATTGCATTTCTGGTGATTGGGAAAAATGCTTGTTTTAGAAGAAAATCTATCTCAATTTTTGAAAGAAACTATCAACACATTTCTTGGTGGAGTCATATGTATCACCATCCTGCACCAAGTGCGAGCATCCATTCCGAAAAGTGAGAATTTTTTATGTTTCCGCAGAAAAAAAATTAACTTCACTTACAGAACTCAAATACACATTGAATTTAAGTTGCTATGCAATCATAGAAGTAAATGATAAGCAGGATCTTCCAATAGCATAAATAGAATCTTCCAATAGCATAAATAGAATTTCGTTCCCAGTCACTTTTTGTCCCTTGTCCTGGTCCCTATTTTTTATATTTACAAATATTAGCTAGAAATATTACCCGAAGTATTAATTCTCTATTTAGGTCCAAAATCACAATTTGTAGTTCCACTTTTGAATAGGTGGTAGAACTATGATTATATTTTGATAAACTCTCCCTTACAGTATATTGTGACACCAATACAAACCACGAAATGATATGGTTGTTGTTGATTAAGGTAACGCACGATTCTTCATACAGAGAGCAACAGTTTTCACCATCGTTCCTCTATCAGTTGTTCAGCGCAATTTCATCCCTTTAGAGTTTTGAAGGCTGGCAATTTTTGAATCAAGTCAAGGAGTTGCTGAGGATTTTGCAGGTGTTCATCATAATTAAGGGACTCAACTGTTCCCACAACTTACATTATACGGGAGTTGTATTAACTAATCCATATTATTTTCTCTAACAAAAAGTAACATTTTTTTTATTTTGGTGATCACCCTATCGATTATTTGATATGTATATCGAATAAGAATCTCGCAATAAATTTGTCGGGGTTTTATATAGTAGTGAAGAATTTTATAAATTATAGTTTCACATAATTGAAGTCTACATACCTTCATCTGGGTTGAATTCAGACACTTTTTGTTTGAGGGTTTTTAAAGAATACTACTTGGAATGTGAACTATAACAAAAATCCCCCAAAAATATACCCACTCTTTGAATTAAAGAATACATTACTTTGAAATGGTAAAAATAGTTAGTTTTTTGGTAAAACTGTCCGATCAGCTCAAAACAGGTTGAACAAAATACGATCATATCCTACTGACGAGGCCAGTTCGGACATCTTTTGAAAAAATATTATTTAGTATACAATGAGGAAACAGAAAGGAGACAGTGATCAGGTAAGGACAGAAAAAATATTAAATGAGAATTTACATCGATCACAACTTTCAATTTTTCAGAATTAACAAATACAAAAAACATTTCTTTCCTAGAAACAAGACTTATATAGAAAATAACTAAGTGGTAAATTGAGAAAAAGAAATTTAGGACATGTTTGGCAAATATTTTTTTTCTATGGTAATTTTATTGAAATTTTGGGACAACGATAAAAATAAAATAAAAACAACAAAAATTAATTGGCGCTCCGGGGCGACTTCATTGATTCCAGTGGCGCATTTGCTTTTTCAGCTGCAGGAAAATCCGGAAAAACCTGCAGCACCACATCATCTGAAG
>WOGN01007195.1:0-11981 GCA_015342105.1 Leptinotarsa texana | reverse complement strand
ATTTAATTCAAAGGAGGTGTTCAAACAGGTTTCCGTTATTTTCCAAACATAAGTATGATCTTCTAACTGTAGAACTTAAAACATCACGTAACATCTCTGGGGTAATAGTGTTAAATGCGACAGTTACACATTCTCGTAACTGCTGTTCAGCAGCATGTAAATAAGCTTTGAAGAACACAACTTTTTCCTAATTTAACCTAAGCTGTATCTCAGGTACTGAGATTCCCATGCTTAGGATCCTTATCTTGGACACACTGTATATTATCAACATATCCATTTCCAGCACGTAGTGGAAATAAAAGAACGAGCATACAACGATTTCGCATTTTTTGTGTATAGTTACGGTATTTTTGAACTCTTCCGATATTTTACGATTGACCTCTTGTATTCAAAAATGTCCAAGTCGAAAGTTTCACAAATCTAGGCGGTCGAAAAAACTGAAGGCGGTTATTATTCCGTCATCAGCGTCAAAGGTCTCGTACGAATGAAAAATAATAAAACTTGAATATTCCATCGTAACGTCGATTAATCATCTATTGATCTGAATTGATGTCATAAAAAGTCTTAGAAATCTCCTGCTTCAATTGCGATGAACAAACATGTAAGTGAGCGGGTTTATGAAATTTTATGAATAATAAAAAGACGACTAAATTGGTTAAATTGACGTTCAATTGTCGTGAGAGTACGGGCCGGCTATGATTTTATTGGATTCAATTTGTAGTGATTATCTTCCATCATATATTCAACAACATGCATAAAAAAGGGAGACAGAACTACTTGTTCTCTGTGTGTAGCGTACTTAAATCATGGCGGCTAGATTTAATATTTCCTTTTTTAGACAACTGCTGGTTATGTTTATACATCAAAATCAATTTAGAACAGTTGAAATTGCTGAACAACAATGTTAATGGAAGTTTACACTCTGTCAGCGTTACTTTAAACACTTCCTTTGACAATTTTCAACACGGCGGTTTGAATTAGTTATATCCCCTACAAATAATAAATTATTTAATATGGTATAGAGCAGTATTGGGTAGTTAGAGTACGGATTTTTTTGGTTTCATATTATCTCTATCCCCTATCAATAATACTAATACACCTTTCATACAACAACGAAAGAAATATGTATCGTTATTTTTTCATTATACGTGAGGCCTCACAATAATGCTTGCTTTTTCAAAAAAAAAACATATCAAAAGGTATATCTATCTGAAAAGGGGTTTCAGTAGACCATTTTTAACAATACTGTCCAAATTAATAATGAAATATGAAACACATTCCTTGAATAAGCAAATTTAAATAACCTCTGTAAAATTCACACGTTCTTACTGAATTACGAAAAATATATTATGAAATCACTTGTTATACAGAATTTTCCAAAAAGTATAAAAAAATTATTTTACGGAAAGTTTATACCATTATAGCGCCATCTAGTGGTGTTTTGAAAACATAAAAGGCAACCCTAAATGGGAACGTTTCTAACGCTATGCTATGTTTATTTTGAATAAAAACGCATGCTAGATCGAAATGTTTCAGCTTATCAGTTAGGAAAGAAACGCTGAAAATTATGATTGAAATCATACACTTGGAACTCATAAAACTCCTATATTCATGAGTTCAAATAACAAAATGATGATTTAACGTCAAAAGTTTATATAAAAATTATTCTGCTGCCTCCAGCTCACTCTTCGACTTATGTGATGATGACCCGATTGATATTATCACGCTGTGTTTCTATGAACAATTTAAATTTTGATTTAATCGAATTTCTGAAGTTGGTCATTTTTTTGTCACCCAAAGCAATTGGTATTTCTTCTCTTTACAATTCAATATTGGAATACTGGCAACAATTGAAAGTATTTTGAATATAATTATATTCGGTTTCGGTCTCCGTAGTGACATCTGTCAGCGGGAGACAGAACTACATGGCTTTTCTCAAATGTTTTGATAACAGCGTTATTTGAAAAAAGTATCTCTCCAAACAACAAAAATAGCCGTATGTTAATCAGTAAAGATAATTTTTCATTATTACATTAGATCATTATTTGAGAATCAATTTTATGATTGCCACTCAGTTCTCTACATACTTCGGAAATACTTCGTCAAGGTTTCATCGAGGCATAAATGATCTATGTTTCTCTAGAAATGTTTCAATCAAAATATGTTTTCATGAAATTTAGAGATTTATTATCCAATAACACTATAACCAACAAAAACATTCATGAATCGAACTCGTCGACTAGTATTCCCTCTTATAGAAAACCAGATGCCCAATACATCACAATATTTGTCCAGTCGGTTGGGACGTAATTTCAAATTCTTCAACATTTCAAAGGTCAACGATATTTAAACCATGCATGTCTACGTGCTATTGAATGAAATTCGAGGATTTTAATTTGTAAAAGACCTACTTTAAATCATGCATACGCACTTGTACAAATAGACTGCTTCACTTCAAACCGAGAGTTCCCGTATGAACCGTATTTTCCTTTGTCATAAAGCTGAAAATCGGCCAATACCATTCATGTTTGGTTTTTGACCCTTTAGATGCTTAAAAAACATCTGGACCACTCATCATTGTAGAATATTAGAACCGGGTTACGTCACTTATTCAGTAAGTGAAAACAAATCTGTATTCTCATTTTCGTTAATTGTAAAAAAGGGATGTGGCATCCATTTACGTTTTCAATCCCACATGAATAGGCAGGACATGAATAAAGAATTAAGATGATTCATCTTGGATATTCGAACATCTGAGTCAATTGAAATAGACATACTACACCTTGGTAAAGACTTTCGGTTGTTTAGCTTTGAATATTAGCCAGACAACAAAAAAATATACGAGGATTACCCTTTATGTTCCATCACGATATTCGTAAATGCCTTTCAGTACCAACTTAAAAATTGACGGCGTGCGATTTCAAGAAATGCCTAAAGCGACAAAAATAGTCACTTCGTAATTGGTAATGATTACCCAAATTTCGTCGTAGTTGGATGAATCTCATGGACCAGAAACGATTGTGATTCCCAAAAATGATCGAACCAAAAAATAGATAATGTAAGAAAAATAATATAATTGAAGAAACTCTAATGTTTTTTACATGTGAAATAGTGAAATACATGATGTTTCACATCATGTATCTCACTATTTACCGGAATTTTGTGTATGGGTCCTGTTGTGATAGGACTGTGTTCTGTCAGTAGCCCTGTCTGACTTACCGTATATATTTTCTTAGTACTTTTTGTTTCTCATTACCTAATCTGATTCCGCACCATAGGTTTTGGTACCCTCACGACTAGTTCAAGGCACATGTTCAGCACACTCATCAGCTTTTTCGTTGCCTGTGATTATAGACTGTTTTTACACTCAGTAATGAAATAATCTATTCCTGTCCGCCAACTCTTTTAGTAATTCACAGCGTTGATACTCCAGTCTTGATGTCACTATGATAGGTTCCTCAATACCCTGAAGGCGGTCAGACTATCTATACGAATATTGGTCCTCTTATTGTGGTCACAAATTAATATTCCCTGCGCATTGGAAGATTGCGTATATTTTCCGCCTGTGTCACGTGAATTTCTGCTAATGATTCTACTACTATTTTCCTTGTATTTATCTTCAACGTTTTCCCAATTCGTGATAATTATATCTTCACGACAACGTCCTTGTATGGTATTCCAAGATACGATTTGGACTTTTATCAAACACAATGACATAGATTACGGTCATTTCAATGTTTCATCTTTTCTTTTCAGCAATGATGGCCCAGTCCCTGGCTCCCACAACACCAAGAGAACCCATATCTTCTACGAATATTATGATGAACAAAGCTACCACCCAACTTGATTATTCCAAATATGTCAAAAAGTTTACGTCATCTTTGGAATGTGGTAGCACGTACTGCAAGGATCTCAACTACAGGTAAGTCGATTTGAACTTCAACCAAACGATCAATGAATCCAGCAGAGATAGAATACCAAAGATAAAAGAAATCCTCTGTTTCCATTAGCTACTTGCCAATAGTTAAGTAATAAGTAATATGGCTAAATGTAAAATTTGCTATATCAAATGAATTAGATTTTCACCAACCAAGTTGGCGTCTGCTTTCTTCATCTCCTGAAGAAGCCAACTTGATCTGTGAAACGTGCCCATCTGTATATCATTTCACTTCGATAATATAGATTCACTGGTATATATTTGCCATATAAAGATTATCATTTACGTAGCGTTTCACAATAATTTCTCTTGAATACTGCTCTCTCATTCAGATTGAACATTGAAACCATTTCCATTCGTATGATTCACAGGGAGCATTTCCATTGTCTGGACTGTAACTCGCGGGTCTTCATCAAAAAAGAAGAAATGATCCGCCATTTCAAGTGGCACAAAAAGAGGGACGAGTCCCTTCAACACGGTTTCATGCGGTACAGTCCTTTGGACGACTGCGGAGATAGGTTCTCCAACTGCACGCACAACAAAAAACAAACGCATTATCACTGTATCAAGGAAGGCTGTGATAAAGTCTACATATCTACCTCGGACGTACAGATGCATGCCAACTATCACCGGAAAGATTCGGCGATCATCCAGGAGGGTTTTCAAAGATACAGGGCGACCGAAGAATGCGGAGCCAGTTACTGCGCCTTTTTCGGCCAGAGAACGACGCATTTTCATTGCAGAAGGTCCGGTTGTCGGTTCACGTTCAAAAACAAAAGTGACATGGGTAAGTTTATCAGTAGTCTATAATGTAGCATTTAATTTTCCATCCTATAAGAAAATTTGCTCATCTGGGAAGTAAGTTAATTCTCAGTTACGATAATTCTCATAATATCAGTACCAAGACAGTCAGTATTTTTTTGATTATTATTGTTATCAAAGAAAGCTAGGAATATTTTTTACAGATGGAAAAATGAACATATTAAGGTATCTAATAAACACATCTTGGGCACACTGTAGAATGAACAACTTTGAAATAGTAAATTGATCATTCTTTATATTTCAGCATATTCATGGATGAATTCATCGTTAATTGGGATTTTGTAAAACTGTTTAGTGGAAATCTCACAACAAAGTGTTTTTTGAATTTAAAATAACTTTAAAAAGAATATACACTCAAATGGCATTCAAAATTCAAATAGGTTCCCAAACAAATATGCATGAACATATTATCTGTAGTACTCTATAGTACAGGGGTATCTAGAAGCTAAGCACACATTGACATTCTAAATCCAAGCACAATACTGAATTTTAAAATATTTTTCTGGAGTGATTTATTTTGAAATAATTTTTTTGCAGAAAAACACAAATCATATCACATCAAAGACGAACAACTCTCAAGGGACGGCTTCAAAAAGTTCATGAAAAACGAAATCTGTCCCTTTGACAACTGTAGGTTTTCGAAAGTATGTAACCACATACACTGCATCAGACCACAATGCAGTTACGTGTTGCACAGCTCAGGACAACTCTTTTCGCACAAACGTAAACACGAGAGAAAAGATTCTGAGCTAGCCTACCGAAAGTACAAACTCGCTCAAAGTATGATGAAAACCCTTGCAGACGGCACAGTAGGACCCCCAATGCCTTTCAATCGCGACTATGAAGCTCAAATCGATAGCATTAATCTTTCGATGTACAACCAATCCTCAGGGGGTATGTCGAATATGTCGAATTCCGAAAGTTTGAGTGAAAGAAATTCACCTGTGAGCTATGAGGAGTCAGAATCAACTTTTGCTATGGATCTCAGTGCAAACGAGTCAAACTTTGCTCAAGAGGACACTGTCACGTGGAACAACGATGATTACTGGAGAAAATACTGTCAATTCGTTCCAGAAAACCGTTGTCCGAGCGAAAAATGCGATTACACGCACTGCGACCACTTTCACTGCTTTGTTGAAAGTTGTGAAATGGTATTTAACAGCAAAGACGCTGCAAAGGAACATGCTCGAAATCATGAACAGCAAGAAATGATCACTGATAACTACTTTACAACTGTTACGATACAAAATGGAGGTTGTGATGAGAGTTGTATATACCAAGACAAAGAAAAGCACTACCACTGCAACTGGGATGGATGTAGGGAAGTAATTCTGCCTACAGACAAACCTTTCAGAAGGTTGGAGCATCACAAAATGCACGAGTATTCCAGAAAACTCAGTTTGACCAAAGATCCTCTAACGATGACGCACTTATCCAGCTCTATCGATGGCATGTTCTGCAGAAAACGAGGGCGTCCTCCAAAAAATCGTGTCATTGAAGTTTGGAATGATTATGTAAGTTTTTAACATTTATTTCAATTTTTCTACGTATATTTAGATTTTTTAAGAATCAAATATTATTGAACGAAAGATAGCTTTTCAACGCTACCAAACTTGACCCCATCAACAAACATGAGTTACTATCAACCATTACTATATTACAGAACCCAATGGGTAATCAGAATCTCATGGACAGCCCTCAGGCCATTTTCACAAGCTTCAAACTACCAAAGCCATCAACTACCCCATCCAGTAGTAAAGATTTTGAAGACAAAGAAGACGATGAGAGATCAAGCACTCACAGCCCAACAGTAAGTTTTAAATTCATACATGACCTAAAAACAATACTTACAATTCACTTTTTACAGCCACAAGACTATAGTTCTCAAGGGTTCGACTCGTTTGGTGAAAATACAAAATGCTCCGATAACTTATGCCCCTACCTGGGTTCCACACATTTCCACTGTATTCAAAATCGTTGTTCATATGTAACAGATAAAGAAGATGCACTCATCGTTCACTCGAAAGATTTTCATGATAATGTTGAAATATTAGATGGGTTTGAGTTTTATGATAGAAATGTCGATTGTCGATTGCAAAATTGTGCTAGTAACAAAATTAACAGGCACTTTCATTGCACCAGGCCGAACTGCAATTATTCATTCGTTCAATACTCCACCATGGCAATTCACAATCAGAAGCATTTGGAAGAGAGCAATCTTCATCAGATTCCAGAGATTCGGGTAAAAAGTGAAGCCCAGTTAACAGAAAGTAAGCCCGATTCCAGTGAAAATCACTTTAAGGCTATGAATTTGAGTCAGGGAGCCGAAAACAAGATATCAGGTGAGTTTAGAGCCAATTATTACTTGAAAGTATCGCAAAAAACGTGGTAGAACACAAAAGTTGGCCATAATTATCGTAAATTTCAATAAACATCAATTAAACTTTTCAAAAAATGTGTAACTGCTACCATATTTTTTGTCGCTGTATGTAGGTATCATTTTCAGTATTTTTGATGACTGTATGTATAGTATTTTCTATTTCTTCTAGTGGTGAAGGCATCCGGAACTTTCTATCCTTTATCTACATTGCCAGAACAAATTCAAAAATCACCAGATTATAAAACCGCTACCTCAGGTACGAATGTGTACTAACATTCAAAAAAATGCTAAACTAACAAAAGCTAGCAATTTTTTAAATTCAGCTTGTGCTTTCTGTTGTTTTGATTGCATTATGTTCCTGGAATAGTTCTTTATAAATCGTTTTTCGGTCTGGTCTTACGATACCTTCAAATAAGCAACATCAGAAATGAAATTTTGTAGAGCTTCCTTTTTCTTTCCTATGACAAATATGTGCTACAAATACACAACACTTGAATTTTTTCATAATGACACAAATCTTTCAACACGTTACACATTTCTTTTTATAGAAGAAAATCAAAATGTTCATCACATTTTCACAAATAAAACTACAAGAAATACACTTAATGATAATAATAATAATAAGTCGACATTATTCACCATTAAATACATAAAAAACAATATCTAAAACTAAAACTGAACGAAAAAGATGATGAATGGATGGAGTGTCAACAAGGTCTCATCTTCAACTCAACCCTACAATTTTCTATTAACAGCAAATTGTCGAAAATCGGCTAGCATGATTTTCAAATCAATGAAGATCGATGCACAAGTATCATCAACAAACCTAAATTCAATTTCTTCAAACTCAAATTTAAACTCACAAAACTGGTCTCTGAAATTCAAGCAACTCGGCAACCATTTTGATGAAGTTTATGTTGAAAAAACATTATTAATTTTTTATGATGGAACTGTGGCTAATAACCTAACAAAAAATTTAAAAAAAAACATTCCTGACAATGGCGGAAAGAAAAAATTTTTCATATCTATTAATAAATATAAAACATGAAATTGTCAAAAAAAGAAAAAAATTAAAAGCAATAATGGCAATTATTTAGGAAAACAGCAATATTTGTTTCGATATCAAACCAGAAAAAACCGCCTAGAACAACCACTCGCTCCGAACACTCATAATGGTTAAGGGAATATAGTAATAGGTATTTGTATCAGATGAGTATTTTCTACTGGTTTCTGCCTGAAGAACTGTGGATATTCACTTTTTATTGATGTATTCTTATTTACTTTAGAAGTTTCCTATTTTCCTCACATATTATTGAAGAAATATTGTTTTTCTGTTATATCATACTCTAAGAAAATCACAACCAATCGCATGTATGAAATATAAAATATACCATAATCGAATAGTTCTTATATTGTATCTAGCACTTCCACAAGTAGTTTGATTTTCTGATGTAAATGTAAATGCATGAACACTTGAATTTCATTCGAAGAGTCTACTGGAAAAAATCACAAATGTTTTTTTACAGACCTAAATCAACAATACGAGGCGAACGCACCAAACAGAGGAAGCAATACACTCTACGGACCTGAACTCAGTTGCTCGAGGCCTTTTTGCAAACTCAAGAGGAAGTACCATTATCACTGCAATGCGTGCAACCAGGCTTTCAGTGAACTAGATCGATTATTATTGCATGTGGCTAAACACAGCAGTGGGGCACTGAACAGCCAACTTCAAGAAGAAGGCAATAACCAGTCTCCTCCATCTCGATCGCCACCTTCGCCTCAACCAACTGTTTCGACTTCTACGACGAAACCCTCATCAGAATCCAAAATAAGCATAGCTCCGCTCCAGTCTCTACAAAATCCTGTGATTCCACCACAAAAGGAACACGAATCCTATTTGACGCCGACATTCGATGCTTATAGTCACTTCAATAATTTTCCAGCCAACCTTCAGTTTGCTCTTTTATCTCAGCAACAACAAATGCAGAACGCCTTCTTACCTCAAGCTTTGTATCCAAACTCTCAGCTAATGTTTCAACACGCTCAGCTCATGCAGAGCCCCTTGTTGGCACCTCAAAACCCATATCAGGGGGAAAATTTGACGAGTCCTTTGGCAGCAATGGCTGCCAATTTGAATAAACGAGCCCTGAGTCCTCACGACATATCTCCAGAAGCAAAAAAAGCTAGGATACAAAATTCTATGCGAATCCTGAAAGACGAACCAGTGCCTGAAGGTTATCTGAGATTCAGGTTTAATGAAGACTGCCAGTACCAACATTGTGGATATCGAGAACATCAAACTCACTTCCATTGCCAGCGACATGATTGTGGTTACAGCTTTTGCGACAAAACAAGATTCGTGCAACACACCGCTAGGCACGAGAGGCTCGATACTCTCATGGGTGGGGATTTTCAGCAATATAGGGCCAATGTAGCATGTGGAAGAGCTGATTGCGCATATACTGCTAATTTAGGTAATTACTCGAAAACTTTTGATTTCGACTGTATTGTTCATAGTACTTTTTTTTACAGGTTCTACCCAGAACAAGGCTTCTCATTTCCATTGTCTTAAATGTGACTTTGTATGTACAGATACAAACAAGGTTGTTGCTCACCGTCGTCAACACCAAAAATTAGATTCAATTCAAGCAGCAGGATTCGAAAAATTCACCCCCAGTCAGATATGTAGAGTTCCAAACTGTCAGCATAGTGGAAAACAAACTCATTATCATTGTCTCCAGTGCCAATATGCTGTCCTAGGACTTGCCCAAATGTCAGCACATAAATACAGACATATGGAATAAATTGTTTCTTCAACTGGAGAATTTAGACCACCATGTATATTGATACTATCTCAAAGAAATCCGAAATGAAAGGAAGTATACATATGTAAATAAGTCTGTACAAAAAATTCTAAATTGTAAATTATGTAAATAGTCCTTTATATTAAAATACCTCACAAAATATATATATTGAGGAAAATTTCAAGAATATTGCAGTAATCCTTGAAATATTTACTTAGCTGACTGAGGTTAACTGAAAGTTGTTAAACAATTACAGTATTTTGATAAAAATGGCAAGTCAATAAGAATTTTACAGGTGTTTGGAATTTGTTTCTGATGTACTGTTATATTCAAAACGTGTGAAACACCATTATCAGTGATATAATTAAATGTAAATCTTCACAGAAAAGTAGATTTTTTAATTTGAAATAGGGAACAAAATGTAATTTGAAAAAGACATGGTACTTTTAGTTGATAGAGTAGATAGATTTATTAGACATAGAGGCCTTTTCTAATAGATTTAGTGCCTTAGAAAAGACATATAACAGTTCTCGTGCCTTTTTGGGTACTTTTTTGGTAGAAAAATTAGATGATTTACCGTTTTTTGAAAGAAAGTATGTCATTCCATAT
Source organism: Leptinotarsa texana (assembly GCA_015342105.1). NCBI lineage: Eukaryota > Metazoa > Arthropoda > Insecta > Coleoptera > Chrysomelidae > Leptinotarsa > Leptinotarsa texana. The sequence goes on along the minus strand of WOGN01007195.1, from coordinate 1,426 downwards.
ACCAAATGTGCCATATTACAGATATACAAATATATAGCAGTTTTTCAGATTGTTTAGAATAGTATATATATAGTATATCATACAGTGTCATATCTTTTAAGTGAAATCGTTTCCTTTTATTTATCCCATCAATTTTCACACCCTATTTATTTTGCACCTTATGTACATTTCATTTGTGAATTGTTTTGCCATATTTTGAAATAGTTGTAGAAGACACTACATTTTCTTGTTTTATTTTGTTCATAGCTAGTCTATTCTATTTTCTTCGCTTCGTTTTTCTTGTTTATTTTAATATTACTTCTCAATCATTAAAATGATTCAAATTGGAAATGACTCAAAAGTCAATTTTTTATCATTATTATTTAAGCTAAAATTATAATTTATACGTATGTTTATGATTATTTTATGTATGAGTGTATTTTATGTTAAATCTCTGTGATTGTATGATTTTAAAAAATATCAGTATTTATACCATATCGTTCCTCATTTTATTTCGCCTTTACTCATTCCTTGTGGGAAAGTAAATATTTTATATCAAGATTTATAAACTCAAATTTGAGACCAACAAATCTAAACTGAAATTTGGAGCCCAATCGCTTACTATAGAACTCAATGTTACTGTCAGAAAGTTTCCATAAAAAACCTTTTGCGACTCAAAATTACAGGAAAAAAACATTGAATGAAAGTTTGCCTACCTCGATTTCTATTACAGTTAAACGATGGAAATATTTTATAATTTACAGAAATGCATATACATTCACAGGCACAATTAACCGCCTACCTTTATTTCTATCAATTTTCAGAAACAGTCAAGTTTGTATCACATTTCATGAGAGGGTAAAAAACACAAAAATGTAAAATAAATATCGTTTCTCAACAGATTCTTTACAAAAATTTAATCAATGAAAATTTTCAATAAAAATTTTACAAACTTAATTGTGACAGAAGTGACGTATCTTTATAAAAAAATTTAAAAGATAATAATGGGTGCTGCCGCCTCTAGCCCTTATGACTTCTGGAGTCAATTTGGTAACCAATCCACGATATTCCCGATATCCAATTGGGGGATATTGTGCCACTCCTCTACCACAGCCCTCTTGAGTTCTACTAGGGTCATAGGGGCTGGTACTCTACCTCTTACACGTCTTTTGAGGTTGTCTCAAATGTGCTCTATCGGGTTGAGATCGGGGATGCGTGCCGGCCGTGGTAAAACTTGAATCCCGACCTTATTCAAGTACTCTGTGACGGATTTTGCGGTATGGCACCGTCATTGTCATACTTAATCCAGGGGCTCTAAACTACGGCCCGCGGGCCAAATCCGGCCCGCGGCAGCCAATGATATACTGTCATCAATCTGGCCCGCGACAGCCAATGATTACCTAATTGTTGTTACTATTGCTGTGATAAGTTGAAGAAGAAAACACAG
>WOGN01007194.1:0-11982 GCA_015342105.1 Leptinotarsa texana | reverse complement strand
TTATACTCATTCAAACCTTTATAAAATAAAGACTTCATCGTACTAGTCAAATTAGTTCAAGGAAGGTGGAATTTTTGGGAGATACTGGCTCTTGTTAAGTAGTTATGGATTTGAGTGGGTGATTATTACAGGTCACTAGCTAGAAAATCCCCCAAAGAACCAAGAAGAGTTTCAGGCTGTGGATACCAAACAGGACTAGAAGTGATGGTAAACAACAATCCAGATGATTATATGGCTTCCTATACTCCATCAATTGGTCAAAAGGTTCGAAACATTGCTATGTCCTGTAACATTTCATTGTAATATTGTAAAAACCCAAACACCAATTTCTAGCACTCAACCCATCACATACAACACATAAAGTGAATCTTTTTTCAGATCCTTATACATAATCCCTACTACTTTCCCGACTGGAACGTGCAGGCTATTTTGAATCAGAGGAGAATCGTGAGTCTCATCAGCCTTATCCCGATGATAACCCACTCCACCGAAGACATAAAGAGAATGGACGTGGATATCAGGAAATGTTTATTTCCACACGAGAGAAAGTTGATTCACTTCGAAAGGTACAATTACCATAACTGTATGGTAGAGTGCAGGATGAATTTGACGAAGAGGCAATGCCGCTGCATTCCCTTTTATAACATCTACAATCCACGTATGTGTGAATATAAGTAATACCTCTATAATTGTTTTTGCATCTGTCAGTACTAGTTAAGCATTGTACTAACTATATGTTTTTTTTTCATTTCAGTTCATGATGCTAAACATAAAATATGTTCCTTGAGGGATATCCCGTGTCTTGAAGAAAATTATGGTGAGTTATATAGAAAGTGAGTTATAAATATGACAAATTGGCAAATTTTAGCACGAAAACCTTTCGTGAACTCCAGTCCAAGCATCCTCGAATTCGAATTTGTTACCAAACTAACTCCTTTTCAACTTGTCCTTTAGTAGTAAATGAGAATGAAGTTCGTCAAGCAATTATGTGTTTTCGCACTAGTTTCTCTGGAGGTTTGGTTTCTTTGTGGCCATCTCATCTGCAGGACTTGATAAGTATAGTACTGGTTCTGCTGCATCGAAGATGTTATCATCGCTAACAGCCCTTTGTAATGTTTTGCAATCAGGTATTGTGAAGAAAGAAATTTGCCCCATTTTATTTGGTGCTTCATTATGTGCTTTGAAAAAGAAAGATGGTGGAATTATACCGATTGCCGTCGGCAATGTGTTTCGCCGTTTAGTTGCAAAACTGGCTTCATTCAAGCTGAAGGAAAAACTAGGAAATATTTTTCGTCCATTTCAATATGGTTTTGGATCTCCAAGTGGTTGTGAAGCCGTATCCCATGCTGCCCGAAGATATATTAATGAACACGAGTCCAAGGACGGACAAGTTTTTCTTAAATTATATTATAAGAATGCTTTCAATATGCTGAATCGAGACTTCATCTTGAAATCGGTTCAAAATAGTGTTCCAGAGTTATATCTTTTTGTATTTCAATGCTACTACCAACTTTCAATACTGACATTTGATCAAAATACAATATCATCAGAGCGTGGAGTACAACAAGGTGATCCATTATCACCTGCCCTCTTTTGCCTATCTATTGACAATATCATCAAAAATTTAAAAATAGAGTTTAATGCTTGGTATTTAGATGACGGTTCTCTGGGAGGAGACTATAAGGTAGTTCTCAATGCCCTTTCGTCTGTTATTAAAAAGTCAAAGGAAATTGGGCTTGAACTAAACTTCAATGACGTTGCTCCTGCAATCAAAATAATTGACAGGAATAGTTTTTTTTCTTGTTTCCCCTTTCACAGAAGAATCATTCATCACTTTTTTTGAGGAAAAATTACATCATTTCAGAATTATGTCTTCTCGTGTTCATGCTCTTTCAAGACATGTAGCTTTCCATCGTCTCAGAAACTGTTTCACTATTCCAAAGCTCCTCCATCTCATGAGATTTTTCCTACCTGGCATCACCGAACATATCTGATCAAGTTTGATGAAGAAATTCGTAACACTCTTCGACTTTTATTGAATGATTAATTGGAGAGCAATGCATGGCATCAAGCTACTCTTCCTGTATCTTATGGAGGTTTAGGCATTCGTACAATCACTGATCTTTCACTACCTATCTTCCTCTCTTCGAGTTATAGTGTGCATTGTTTTCATATGCTTTGTCAATAAAATTTTTTTCTTAGACAATAAAGTACAGTGATTGATTGATTGATCAATATGATAGATTCAATTTTACCACCCTCCATTCCATCGGATAACAATTTGAGCGAGGCCCAACAACTATGGATCTCACAAAGTAATCTACAAGTACCAAGAACCAGAAAAAATCTTCAACAAACCTAGGATATTCCTCTTGTAAAAAATGCCTTAAATAATTTGTTAGACTTAGCTAAATCTCCTAGAGGCACGTATAAAGCAGTGTCGTCAAAACATGCAGGCGCTTGGTTGGATGCTTTACCAGTTTCATCCCTTGATACATTATTAGACAATGAATATTTTAGAGTAGTTAACCCATTGTGCAATATATTCAAAATATTGAACCTGATTGGTTATATATTTTATTGTGTCATTTTGAGTTCATTCTCCTCACCAATTAAGTTCTATGTTTATTTTTATTATAGTTCCTATGTTCAATTTCCCTTCTGTGTTGTAAATTTGAAGTGTTTGCCATAAGAGTCATTGCAAAACTCACATAATGAATGTTAAAAAAAAATATGCATAGAAATTCTTCAAAAAAAATGAATTGTGATACATGATGATAATATAAATATTAATGTTTGATATTGACAGATTCTGATTGTATAGTACTGTGATAATAATTATAGCATTTCATGATGTGATAACAATTTTAAGTGATAAAACGTCTTCAAGGAGGCAAATCTTGGCAACACGCAAGAGATATTAATTTCAATATATACAGACCTTCACTACATCAGTTTCGTTATTTCTGAATAGATTCTTTTTTTTTCTTCATCGCCCAGAATAATAGGGACATTTTTTCTTACTTACAGTTTTCAGATTTATTTTTATTTCTGTCATGGTATTGGTACATGAAATGTTTCCTTCCTGCTTGGGGCTTTGGTCACAAGACGGAGCTGTTACTAGTCAAAAACCTCTCTCAGACAGACCTCTCTCAGACAAAGGTTTCATACATGCAGTCGTAATTAATTTTGTCCCAAACACACTGCTGTTTGGGTCTGCAAAGCGCGGTCTGCAAGTGATATACTTAAATAAGTCCAGCATTTTTTGTTGCTGTTTTCTTTGTTTTTGTATCTCCTGAAAAATTTGTTGAAAGTGAATTATCTGATTATGAAGCTAGATGCCCCATATGCTCAATTTTTTTCAATAAGCTGAAGTAAGATTTCCAATTAATATAATTTTTCAGGTTCATTATAGAAGTTGCAGATTTCAATTTTGGGCAACAATACAGTGACATGGAGTATAAGACTTTTCGAGAAAGACTTCGAGATTCATTTGCATATGCTTTCTCTCGCGGACCTAACCATGGTTCTTCTGAAGTTCCAGTATGGCCTCCTGGTCAAAAATATGGTAGTATGACATGAAAGTATGATGTATCAGTGATATTGTAGATTATTTAGCATTTCTGTCAATTTCTTAAATATTTGCTTACCAAATTTCCTTAAGTAAAGTTTATGGGTAGAATATTTTTATTATCATTATATGAAGCAGTTCGACGTGATGACTTTGAACACAGACGTTCTCAATCAAGAAGCCTACCAATTTTTTTTGCTGCTGGCAGTAAAATAATAAACATCTGTTTACTATTTAGTAGTTTTATATATTTTTGACAGGAATGGTATTTTGTGATTTATAATGTACCTTTATTTTTATATTATTCTCTTTGTGGAAAGTACTGAAGCTGGATAGCACATATATTTATGTTATATACTCAATACTACTGTATAATTTCTCCATTTAGTTATTGTAACGTGATTAAAAACAATTATCAGCGCTTCAATCATGAAGGAACTAAGGAATTCAGTGAAATACTCTAGTAGTGCATATCTATTGTCTACTTATACTGAAAAATTATCATTTCTTGAATATTTGAATCCATTTAAAATCACTGCTAAGATTTATCATTTTGCTTTCAAATATAAAGAAGTTATACAGTATTTAAGTAATTTTGTAGTTTTGTATACCCTTTTTTCTTGTTGAAGTATGTGATTATTCGATAAATACTTATTCTGAATCTAGTGTTTCATTCTCAGAGACAATAACTTCAGTCTAGAAACGTCACAGATGACACTACACAATCCTTTTTTCAAAAATCAATTGAAGAAAGATTTGAAAATCAAAGAATGATCTGGGTTTGAAGCCAATACTAAAAAGAACAAGTACCTAATATTCTAACAAATATTTGAGAAAAATGAAATGAATTGCTGATTGGATAGCATAAACTCTGCACTTGTTGGTATGCAGTTTCTTTGAGATACAGTTGGAACAAATAAAGTCGTCAATTTTGCATCTGGTGTAAGTTGACAAACTAATGAAAACAAAATGATGCTCCGAACAACCTAACTTAACTTAATCAAGAATTGCCCTTATTTTTGAAATTCACTAATATTTATGACTTGGGGTGCTTCACAAAATTACTAAGCTCTTTAATTATTATTCTTTACATTTTTCAAGTCCAATATAGGCCAGTTTGAATATTTCAGTATGCAGAACATTAGACAGATATTTTCAACTGAGAAATATGAAATACCCAACATTTATCAATGTTGTAGTACAAGAGATTTGAAACTGTAGAAACTTATCAATGAACAACATGTAAACTGTCAAATAATAAAATAATATGTTATCCATTGGTCTTCATTGCACTCGACTGAGTGCAAGCTATCATCCAAAAGAAAGGTCTAGCTAATTGAACATTAACGTCAACCATTTTGTCTCAATTTTTCATTTGTGGAAGAAAGAGTATGTAGGCTGATTCACGGTGGATGACACATTAGACGTTTCTGGTGAACCAGACAATGGATCACTTTAAATTTAATGGAGAGCATATTCGGGCATTCTCTTCTCAACTAAAATATTTTCAAAAATGCGGTGCTACCACTTCCATTAGAAAATAGTAGCAACTTTGATTTTTCAAATGGGACAACCTATATATAATACTATTTTTGGAATTTACAATTACCCGACTTTTCTTGATATTTCCCTATACCTATCTGTGACCATGACCTTAAAAAATGCTGATATCTTTGAGTTAAGGAATACTATGATACCAAAATTTAGTATAAGTATAGGTTAGGCTTCCCACACTTCAGCGTCATCTCGTCAATAGAGGGTGATAAAAAATACAGTTTTTTCGTTTGCTTTAAAAAGTGACTGAAAGTTGATTATTTCAAATGGAACACCCTATGTATTATTACAAATTCAGAAACCTGTTAAAATTTGCTTTCTTTCTGTGTATGTCATGCATATACTTAACTAATATTCGGTATTTTGTAAGAAGGCCATGATTACTATTTGACTGTAATGTTGTGACATTCTCCTAATGGTATGGGCATTTTTGTCACTTCAGAAGTTCCAAATACCTTCAAAACTATGGACAAAACTATTCAAACGAAGTTTTTATGAATTTGTTTATTATTTATGGACAGTATGATGAAATTATTAGCAAGAGATGTAGAACCTCAAGAAATTTATACGAATTCAGAACAATTTCAATGCATTTGGATCAACTTTAAAAGGATCAAGAAACTTGCTTCGACCCGTAACTTCTGAAGACAACCAAATTAATGTCTTAGCATATTTTCACGTATTTCCTGAGTTATCGGTAAGAAGTGCTGAAGAAGATTTGGTTATAAAATATTCATCGGTTCAAAGAATCTTCCGAAAAAATAAAAATACATGAATATAAATTCACCAAAATTCAAGCGATAAAGCCTCAAGGCCCTCAACAGAGACTGAATTTCGTGAAATGTTGATACGCATTCATGAAGATAAATTTTGTAATAATAAAAGTATTTGGACTAATGAATTGAAATTTTTGAGAGAAGAAATTCTCAATAGAAGAAATTGTCATTATTGGTCCAGTAAAAATCCTCACGTCACAAAAAAGCCGGATTTTAACAAATATTCTGTTTTCACGTCTTCTGCATGTTGATGGACAACAAATTGGGGTACGCGATATGCGAGGAATCATTAACATCCAGAAGCTACCTGAATATTTTGCAGAATATTGTAAAGAGCTTCTTCGATAATCTCCACTCGAAGAATATCGAAAATGTTAGTACCAACTAGACGGAGCTTCTGCACATTGTACAAGAGAAGTGAGCGCAGAACTGAACAGACTTTTTGATGATGGGTGGGACCATGGAATTCTCTAGCGAGGTCACTCGATCTTAATCCATTAGATTTTTATCTGTGGGGAATGTTTAAAGAAAAAGTTTACCAAATACTGATGCATTCTAGAAATGAATTGTTAGAAAGGATTATTTGAAGATTTGGATCCCAATGAAATCAGATCTACCACGACAAAAGCAGTCAAAACCTGCATTTTGAAGCGCTTGGAAGTGAACGACCATATTTTGATATATTCCACATGATTGTTTAACTTTTTCATAACTATTCATATCAATATTTCTACTTTCAAGTTTTTTCGTGTTTTTTTAAATTCCCCCATATTGAAATTGTTGTAAACTCGCATAAATTTCTTGAGGTTCATTAGCGGGAGATTCAGATACGTTTCGTTGAACTTTCACACTGTCCAATAATAATAAGCAAATTCATAAGTACTTGGTTTGAATAGTTTTGTTGCATCGTTTTGAAGGTATATGAAACTTTGAAGTGACGAAAATGTCAATATTCTTAGGAGAATGTCACAACGTTACTGTCAAATAAGAATCATGTCCTGCTTACAAAATACCGAATGGGAATACCATTCTGAAGGGGCATTTTCACAAATAAATGCTCATAAGTCCGAAACTTGACTAGATAGGTATACACATGATATACATAGAAAAAAGCAAATTTCAACAGTATTTGGAGTTTGTAATAATACACAGGATGTTCCATTTGAAAAAATCAACTTTCAGTCACTTTTTCAAGCAGACGAAGAAACGGTATTTTTACCGCCATGTATTGAAGTAACGGAGATTACGCTGAAGTGTGGGAAGCCTTCAAGTATCACCTAACTCCAAACCAAATTTCAGTACCATAGTATTCCTTAACTCAAAGATAAGAGCATTTTTTAAGGTCATGATTTCCTAAGGAAAAAATTGAAATCAATTCATATTTCCAAAAAAGGTAAAAGATAGGTATAGGGAAATATAAAAAAAATTGTCGAGTAATTCTTGTAGATTCCAAAAATAATATATACAGGGTGTTCCATTTAAAAAATCAAAGTTGCTACTACTTTCTAATAGAAGTGGCAACACTGCATTGTCAAAAATATTTCAGTTGGGTAATATTATATACAGGGTGTTCCATTTGAAAAATCAAAGATGCTACGACTTTCTAATGGGAGTGGCAACACCGCATTTCCGAAAATATTTCAGTTGGGTAATATTATATACAGGGTGTTGCATTTGAAAAATCAAAATTAGTACTACTTTCTAATGGAAGTGACAACACTGCATTGTTGAAAATGTTTCAGTTGGGTAGAGAATGTCCGAATATGCTATCCATTGAATTTTCAAAGTGGTCCGTTTTCTGGTCCACCAGAAACGTGAATCAACCTGAATGTTTTATTGGATATTTTATTAATAACATATGTGATTCTTTAGTCGTCCCAGCTACCAACACACACTCTATTAGAAAGTAACCAAATATTAATCTCCCCACACATCATGTTTCCAAAAACTGATGTGCTTTGTCTACATTTGTAACTCAAATACTTCTCCTCTTATAAGTTTATCAATTTAGTGAATTGAATATTACTTTAGTAGTTTTACAAGCATGTTGTTCTTGTCCTTGTTCATCTCTCACTGCCTGAACCACTGTGCATGCTGTTTTTGGTGAGTGCATTGGCTTGGGATATGGAGGTTGAGCAAACCGGCCATCGGATGCTTGCTTCCACATAGCCCTGCTGGATACAGGAATGATAGAATTACTTGTGGTTTTGTTATTCCCTAACTGAATGGCATCCCCACGATGGTTTAATCCTAAGGTATGTATATCCGTGCCAAGAGGATGAATGCCACTTAGCCTATCAGCTGTCTCTAGGGAAACTTCGAGATACCGGGCGCTTTCTCGTCGTAGCATTGCGGGGCTCTGCCGTGATTGACCTTCTTTCTCTAGGGACTTTTATGAACAGAGTAAACTTAAAAATTCTTTCTGACTCTGAGTCTATAGAAGAGATGGATGTCGAGCTTACGACTCCAACTGACCTCCCTGTAAATTTAGATCAGTAGCGAGTCTACAGAGGAAGTGGATGTCGAGTTTACGACTCCAACTGACCTCCCTGTAAATTTATTTCAGGAGCGAGTCTAGAGAAGAGATGGATGACGAGTTTATGACTCCAATTGACCTCCATGTAAATTTAGTTCAGGAGCTTGTCTACAGAGAAGATGGATGTCGAGTTTTGAACTCCAACTGACCTCCCTGTAAAATTAGTGTGTTGGAAATAATTCCTAATCTTGAGCATCTAACATGGGTTCGTTTTTGAATTCGGAAGTCAGGTTAGATGTGAGGGTAGATGCTTTTTTCCAAATAAAGCATTCTAAAAAACGTTAGATTTTACTTCAGATTTCAGGTTACATTTGTTGGTTAGAATAGGTTATGCTAGGTTAGTTTATTTGAAAAATACTCGATTTCATTTCATTCATTTTGATGTGTTTAATGGTAACTACAAACATATAAATTTCAGCTACAATCAACACCATCGTTTGTAGTTTGAGGACAGTTATTATTTTATGATTTGAAGTCTTGTTGTCGTAACTTTTCTGCTATACTTCAAAAGAATCTAAAATATAGTACCTAATATTTTGTTGTTAGTACATTAAACTACAATCCATTTAGAACCTATTTCTGAACTTTTTGGCACATTATTACTCGCATCCCTGTAAATTTAGTTCAGGAGCGAGAGCTGCGGCATACGCAGAATCTGTCTCAGGTGGGGGAATTAATCCCCCATGAGCAGGTCAGCAAACGTTTGCGCTCAAGTGAGGTTTCACCAAAACCGGATGCAAAAAGCCCTGCACGGCTGAATCTAAAGCATCGTCAGGTGTAGCTGACGCGCAAAAACCCTCATATGGGAAGGTTGTCGTGGGTATCAAGGTGGGAATCTTGCAACTTGACTATCCGACTATCTCATTTACAGAGCATATACTTTGTGCCTGCCCCGGTGGGGACCGAATCATGTCTTTAAAGTTCGGCAGAGCCGTACTCTTACCATCTGACCTGAAAGACCACTCACCATACAGACTATCGGCTTCGTTAAGAAGCCGAGTGAGAATAGTGTGAGCCACAATGAACCCTTGCGGGTTCCGGCGGAGGGTCGAATAGAACCACTCACATTGGACTTAACCTAATCTAACTCGTCCTTAGTAGTTAGAATAATATCAATACCGCTTTCTCAGTAACCGATAAGACTACAAAAAAAATAACATTACTACATTTATTAGTATCGTTTGTAGGTGAAGTAGGTTAAAAAAATAGGTAGATTTTTTCAAAAAGGGTTCCAGCGTGACGAGCTGCGAACAAGCCCTGCACGGTTGAATCTAAGGCATCGTGGTATCAAGGTGGGAATCTTGCACCTTGACTATTAGGGAAGCTATGGATTATGCTGTAGACGACCCCTCCCGATATAGAAGGCCCCGACACTCTGTCGAATAAGGTCCTCCGTCAAAAGATGAACAATCTTTTCATCCATCTTACCTCAGCCAGGTAGGGGTAAACCGTGAAGGGCAGCACTGATATCTGAGGATATTCATGTCGCCATCCTACCATCAGTCATGACCCATTTGTCCCTCTGACAAACATCAGTTGAAAGGGTACGGAAGGCAGGCTGCAACCTGAACGAAACGAGGACGACTTTCCACGGGATGGTGGAATGGGATCCAGGAGCATCATATGAGCTATGTAAATAAGAAAACAAGTTCAACATATTCAAATCATCTTTTAGAAGAAAATCATATCTTTAACGAAGAGTTTGAAATTTTACACAGAAAATAAAGGTTTGAGGTGTAGTTTATGAATAATCGTTATTTTAACACCTCGATCACCAAGTGATCATCTTCAAGAGGAAGATTAAACTACTCGTGATCCTCTCTTCTCCACACGGTTACTGTGTGCAGAACATCCCATCTCGTCTATCCACCCCGGCTTCTCCGGAGCTGTCTTCAACCTGCTAATGGGCACTTCAGCAAGATTGACATGTGACCTCTTTTGCTAAAGTCTAAAGTCAGCCTTCAGGTGCTTTTATTTTCTAATCTATTGTTTGCTTTTGTCGTGGCTTTCCTAACTGAATTTTTGCGTGGGGTCCCCAAAAACTAACCGGAGACGAGTGTCTTTATGTCGCGAGCAGTTTTGTTTCTCAGCGAATCTAGAAATGAGATGAATTCGAAATCTGGTCAGACGTGATGCCTGACAGCGACTCTCGGGGGTGGTGTCTGAGTCTGCTTCGTTGGCTATTGGTCCACTGTATTCACTGTCCCATTAGTGTGGAGGTGTTTATCAATATCGTCTCCTTGTTCTTCTCCTTTCATATCCTCATTTTGAACTTCATAATTCTCAATTTCTTCATTGAATTGTTCACTGCCTATTATGTTTTCCACAAAGGAACCCAGACCCAACTTTCCATGAGAAACATAGTGTACATGCATTCGACCTCAGATGTTCTTGTCGGATGTTTTCAGTTTTATGCAATACCAGCGAAAAATTACAATTCAACGGATACAATGGAAAGCGGAGAAGGCGAAAACCGTCAGACTTTTTGAAGACTGGAAACTCATTTCTCTTGTGTGCTCCGATGCACAGAAATAAATTACAAAGTCTTTTATAATTCGGAATTGTAACGCAGACTACCCTGATAGAGTATTTGTAGAGACGCTCTCAAAATAGTCTATATGAGGATTATGTTTTTGAACTCCATCGAATTCGTAATCTATATGCAGTCCGTCTAGCCTTTCTCTCCAGAAAAATGTGGAGAGGAGGTAGATCTAGAAGGAGCTGTTCCTGCTCCAAGCCAAATTATTCCTCCTACGTCACATTCTCACTACATGCAGTTATAACTACTCAAAAAAAATTTATCTGTAATAACGAGTGTGATAATAACGCAGACTTTTTCCATAGTGATTCCAATAGCGATGGTGCACAATGCTAAAAAGTGATACCAGTGAATAAGATATTCGGATGCATTTGAATATTGAAACATAGAGTATGTTTGAACAAGGTAAAAAACCAAGCGTCTCATGAAAAAGTTGAAATGAAAGAAATACAGAGCAATAGTATAAAAACTGTTTGGGACAAGAAATCATCAGATAGACGAGACGTTCAAGATAAAACTAATCTTGACAGCAAAAACGTAGGGTATTCCCAAACTACTGATAAGCAAATATCTGCTGAATTATTGAAGGTACAGTCCGGGTTTTTCAAAGATTTTTGAGTACTTCTATTTAGATAGGTTACTGAAATTCCTAAAAAAACATCAAATATTCTCAGATAAATAATATGGTTTTTGCACAAACAAATCCACAAACACTGCAATAATTTCATTTATCGAAAGAGTGTCAATGCTTCTGGAATCAGGAGAATGCCCTGTTGGCATATTCTGCGACCTCAGCAGGGCTTTCGACTGTGTCAATCAATATAAACTCATGCCAAAGCTTTATTCGTATGGTACACAAGGTGTTGCCTATCACTGGCCTTTATCGTTTCTGAAGAATAGACAGCAGTTTGTTATGTATTTCATCAGTTCGGACTTCCATTGTCTAATCTATTATAAAATGATTTGAAACCCTGAAAAAACAATTACAAAATTAATAAGGTTAACC
>WOGN01007193.1:0-11982 GCA_015342105.1 Leptinotarsa texana | reverse complement strand
TACTCAGTTTGTGTTTCAAACATTCGTTGTTAAATAAAAATCAGATATCATTCACATGAGTTCTACTTTAAATGAATGATAACAAATTGCACTTACATGGACCACTGTCATCCTCACTGGTATACATCGATCTTTCGCCTTGAGACATTTGCGATAAGGCTCTTCAGTACCAAATTTGATAAAATTTTAGAAAATACGCACAATTCATTTACGAATTACGATTTTTTTTAATGTCACGGAATAAGCTTGATCTGCTTATGTCATCGATGACATCGTAATGACATTCATTCGCCTACTTGATTTAATCACAGCCAAGAGAAATCTTATTTGAATTGAAGGGGTTATATTTTTAGGAGTATATTTTGGGAAAGAAAGTTTTTGGCTTTCTACTACTCCATCTTGATACAAAAAAAGGATGAGGGAATCTTTACATGAAAGTAGCTGTTTCAGTAGAACTTTCTTTCAGTTTGTGTCTGAAAGTTACTTCTTTGCATGATCTACACATGCATGTATAGTGTTACTTATTTTCAACTTGATTACTTCCGCCCTTTCTTTGAAACATTCCCTCATCCTTTTTTTGTATCAAGATGGAGTAGTAGAAAGCCAAAAACTTTTCCAAAAATTAATCACAGCTGAAAGTATAACCCCTTCAATTCAAAGAAATATACTTGTACGGTCAGTAGATCAATTGAGCAACGGCAAAAAATAGCTACCAAAAATCAAAAATATTGATAAAAATATTTGCAACAATAATGCAAGTTGAATTCATTTCATTCCCTGTATTGTGTGATTCTTCTTACATCACAGCTTCTGGAATTAACATAATCATATCATTTATAGCACCTCCTGCGAAAAACATATCAAAACCGCAAAGACTCTTCCGAATTGCCATTCCATGAATTGAATAGAGTAACTTTTAATTGTGCGGCTAGAAACGAATTAACAGTTACCTGGAGTTTAGTTCATTTACACAGAATGCGGGATTAGAGGATGACAGTGAGCGAAGCTACTGGCAAGTCTGGATTACAGCAAGATTTGTATTGCCCCATTAATCCCAGCTCCGAAGGGAGACAATAATACAAATTACGATGTAGCGAAGGTATGCGTTTGGAAACCGACAATATTTACCTATTGGTGATGAAACTATAAACGAAATTGAAAACGGTTGAAGGGTGTATAAATTGTTGAAAACCGAAAATAACGATTCTTTTAACAACTCTGTGAATTATAATTTATAATGATTTTATGTCAGCCACAAAATTTAACCTGTTGTGAACCTGGTATAGAAAATAAAAGGGTCACGATATGAAACTTGACTTACATGGAACCCTGTCAACTTCAAAAGCGGACTCATCTCTACCAATCTGGATAATATTCCGAGAAAAAACATCTAATTCAATCATATTATTACGACCAAAAAATTTTTTCAAGTAACCATAAATTGCAACAAAGAGAGCCCGAATTTGTTTGCGAAGAAAAAGCTCTTCAAGATTGTCGACCGTGGTACATTTTGCTCAGTCTGGTGGGACTTGATCAGCGATTAGTACGTTAGGCTTGGGAATAGGTGGGTCTACTGTGACACTTTCAGAGAGAAGCCCTACCAAGACTAACTGCATCTACCTGCCAGGAGACGCTCTCTTGATCTTCTCGGATAGCTCGTAGTCGTACCTGTAGACTGAAGAGATTTCAATTGCTTGGTAGACACTTCAACTAAAACTCAACTATTATTCGAATTTCTATCGCCTTATTAGATCCCTCCGCGTACCGCACTGTAAGTTCCACTTGACTGTTTCGATGGGCGATGGGCGAACATCGAAATTCGCGTACTCACAGCTACGTCACAATTGGTTTATGGCTATCAGTGGCGGCCCGCGTTATTTTCTTCAGGGCATGATTTACAGTTGAGGTTGTGGGATTTTCAGGATACAAGATTTCTACTTTAATGCCCGCAGTAACCTTTCCATACGATGGTATTTGTAAGTCAGCTATACTTGACAATATATTAGATTCAGCCATTCACGACTCTTCTGCCCCTGGTACAAGTACAACTTGAGCGTCCACTCAATAGGAGTTCATCTACTCTTCTGAGATTCTGTTGCTCAAGAAATTGGTGGGAGGCGGATTGATTAAATATGCTGCTCCTGACGAGGCGATAATTCTCCTCCTTGCTACACCACCTAGTGTTCTAGGTTTGTTAACAGCTTCAAGAGTTAAAAAACTGAAAAATTCTCTCTCTCGTGATCCGATGGAAGGAGTATGGAAGAACTACAGAAGTGATATCGTGTTTTATTGGAAATTAGCAGTAAACACAAATATATAATCCCAAAGAAGTCACACCAGTACCAATTCATTTCTACGCTAGTGTTACACTACATGTAACCCAGTTTCGT
Organism: Leptinotarsa texana; assembly: GCA_015342105.1. Classification (NCBI taxonomy): domain Eukaryota; kingdom Metazoa; phylum Arthropoda; class Insecta; order Coleoptera; family Chrysomelidae; genus Leptinotarsa; species Leptinotarsa texana. Next base: position 9,592 of record WOGN01007193.1, on the reverse strand, counting down.
GTTGTTCCGTATCACACTAATTCAATTTCAATTTATTTATAACCCGTCATTATCAGAGTCAAATAATTCGTCAGATTCCTGAACGGAATCATTTATTTCTCCGATAATAGTAATGTCAAGTGCCGGAACGTAAATTTCGGTCTGAAAAACAAACAAATTACGTATAATGGGAGCACGCAAAACCAAAATTAATAGGCGAAATGTGCCCTTCGTGCTAGTTATTTAATAGTCCCCACAAATAATTGTCAAAACGCACATTTTGCATAGTTATCGGGCCAGAACATTCATCAATTTCAATTATCATACATATGAAAATGGTAAAAAAAATATACACGGTGATTTTTTATGGCACATCACTATCGTTATACAGACTAGGAAGTATATGTATTTGAACTAGCTATTGTCCATGGCTTTGCCTACGTAGAATTTGTTTTGTCACATGTGACATACCATTTCGAATAAATAGTTGCAATATGTTTTTATTAACCCAAAACTTCAGGTTTTCAACTTCAAAACTGACGAAATGCAATACAATCTTTGGACCCCTATTTTCCCCCTTGGGGGTGGAAGTTTTGATTAACTTTCCTGATGCTTATTTACGTTAAACAAAGAACCTACCTGCATATTTCAAGATTCAAGGTTCCGTAGCTTATTCGGCTATTAATATAAGAGCGGGCAACTTCAAAATACAGAAACTGTAAATATATGCCAACTGCACGAAGTAATGAATAGCTTGGAGAATAGAATTATATCAACAATGAAGATATTCGCAAAACTAATACAACCGGTAATGACGTCAGCCCTCACGCGTCTGCCCGCGTTTTCGGCGATGGCGCTTCATTGCTTAGACCGCGCATCGTCTCCAGCCGTCTTACAGTAGACACGACGCGTAATGGTTTACTGCATTGCGTCAAGTTGACGACTCGTTCAAATTACTTGGTGTGAAAGATGAAGTTTGTCTATACTGAATACTTGAAACGACAATTGTATCAATTTTTGCAAGACTTTGACAGATATTCTAAAATGTGCATTGTGAAAAGTATCCAATTCAATTATATTTATGGCTCAGTATTTTGCATATAATGGCTACCACAAGAAAGGTGGATATATGCTATCGCGGACTTTCATTTAGAACTATTCAAGATTCTAAGTGATCTTACGATACATTATCTGCATGTAACTCCAACAGTATATGCAGCGCACGCCAAGGTAGCTATAGTTATATTATGACTAAAATTACACAAAACATTTGTGAATTTTAGTCTATATGTTATTCCGATATATAAGCTGTATTCATGTAAAGTTTCACTTAGTCGTTTAGGCGTGAAAAACCCATGAACACACATACATCCATCCTCACAAATTTTCACATTTATGATAATAGTGTAGATTTATTCGAAATCTGATGGAATTTTTGAATAAAGTATCATCAATTCATCCTAATTAAAAATTCAATTAGATGACTTTATACAGGTGCAAAAAGCCCACAAATAGTGTTTTTTCAAAAATATCTATTTAATAATAATAATAATGATGATGATGATTTATTATTTACCACAACATAAAATATTTTTCAGGTAAATAAATGTTTCATGCTAGGTCTTGAAACCAATTCTTCCACATAAACCACAACGAAAATAAATAAACAATCTAATTATAGTTACACTAGGATATAAATAGAACTTAAATATAATTGAAGAAATATTCTAAAAAAATCTTGTTTCATTGCTTCTCAAACGATTTTTTTTTGTAATTTTTTTGAGAATGTGAATTGATGTAGAGAAATCGGGAACATCCAGGAGATTGCCGTGAAGAAATATCTGGTAGGTAAATGACCTTTTATAAATTTCTTTATTGTGTTAAGAAATATGGATCATATTTTTTTCCTGAAGATTGATGTTATGCATATCTGTTCTATATATAACGTTTCTATATGAATATTCAAGATTTTTGAATTTCAGTAATGTGAGAGCATGTTGCGTCTGTTACATACTCAATCGTCCCGCGTATTTCAGCTTATGGGAAATTCTTTCTCTTTTCCTAATGTGAAACATCATTCAAAGACAACAATTTTGAACTTTTTGGATTCGACGTATGTCACTACAATCTATACACGAACCATATACAATGTCACAGTGACTGAAATGGTACAATATCATAGTAGTATCGCTCAACATTTTCGTCAATTCCAAACTTGAATACATTCTCTGCTGGTATACCAACTTCAAAGACGCATATGCCTTTCGAAATTTTTCCAAAGCATGTGCTTTTTAACGTAATTAGAAATCTAAATTTTTGCAGCTGTCTCTATTAGTAAGCATATTAGCCCCTAAGATTATCTGAATCACTCGAAATGTTTTATTCAGTTCTATCTATTAAGAAAAAACAAATACTTTCATCCCATTGACAACATATCCATCTCCAGAACGTGGAAAAACTGATTATAAACTCAGTTTTTCCACGAAAACTGTATCGGAGAGAGATATATACGTATGACAAAAAAACTATCTCGAAATGAATTCTCAAAATATTCATCTGTCATAACTACCTATACTGTAGATTCTGGTGAAAGCCTGCCGGAAAACAACTACTTTCCCAACTAATATCATGCTGGATATTGAATTATATCTCGCAGATGTTTCTCGTCCATTCAGCAGCAGAACCATGCTGAAATTATTCGAGTAGATCACCCACATATCGATTTTGAGGTATTACCTCCCATCAGTGCAGGAAAGATTCGACCCAAACAGCAAATGTCAGGTAGGACTCCATTATTTTAAGGTGGCTTCTTGAAAGAAAGATTGTTAACTAGCAACAGCTCCATCTCGTGAACAAAGCCACAAGCGGAACAGAAACATTCCATCAGCTGGACTATGCTGAAAATAATAGCAGTGGCAATCCTGTGCATCTTTGAACGATAGGACTCAGTCATCTCTTCTTACGAAGAGCCTACCTATGCGATCGACAGAAGATTCAATCCACGCATATTGAAGATGAACCAGGATCCCCAATGAGATCACTTCTAATTAGATTCGACCTGTATATTTCAAAATAGTTTTCACTGTAAGACAACTAGATGAAACCACTACCCAAACAAAGCATCCGCGATTCAACACCAGATGGCGCCAAATCATCATCAGCGATGCTAGGCTAAACCACGAACGCAATATTTCAATATTATTTTCATTGAACAATAACATCATCTACTTACAATCAGTAATTCATTGATGAATATTAAATCAGATCCAAAGTGATGCAAACAGTGCTATTTTCGTTGAGCACTGATTGAAAATACCTCATACACGAGGAAAGTATATAATTCCTCTACATAATAGTTCGGTACTTACGATGTATATCTAGTTTCCATCCGTCTTCAATACCACTATCTTGTATCTGTGGTTGCTGTCCTCTGCATGACAAGTACTTTCCACCGTCTTCTACAGTTGGAACGAATGTTAACACGCTTGTCGTGGTATTACGATCTGGACTGGTCTGTAACGAAAGTAGATAAATTTACATAAGAGAAAAATCTAGTTTGATGAATAGAATAATATGTCTCTTCTCAAATTGTTTCGAAAGCACAATAATAAAAGCACAAAAGTAGTGAAAATAATGACAGCATTTCTTTTGAGCTTATTCACAACGATTATTATCCAATCTTAATAATAACTGACTTACAACTAATAATAATAATAATCTTTATTTTTCTTTTTGACATGATTGAACACGTATAGAAATCTTCAGGTGCATAGAAAATAGCATACTTAATAATAGTAAAAGTGAAAGTAATACATGTTATTAAAATAGGACATACTTAGTAACATTTATAATAAAATAGAAATATAAATATATAACATAATATACATATACATGAGAATGTTTGCAGCGCTACTACAAAATGAACTCCTGTATCTTGTAGGCATTTTTGTTGAATAAATTTCTTTTTAATAGAAGTTAAAATTTTATCATTTTGAAATTTTCTCAGGCACCCTGTTTCCCTAATCTCTTGTGGAAGATTATTAAAAAGTTTTGGTCCCAGGTAACAAGCAGAGTTTTCTGTCACCTTGTACTTATAAAATGGAATATTAAATTTGTCTTTATTTTGTCTAGTATTAATGCTGTTAATACTCACATTCAGAGTAAAGTATTTTCTATTATTAAATACATAAATAAACCTACCATCGTTAAAAGTCTGAAGTGGGAAAAGATATTTCTACACGAGTATGTATAGGGTACCGTAGCAATGAGTCGCAGAATCTTTTTTTATGCCGAGAAAATATCTTGTGCTAGTGAGGATCCACTCCAAAGGAGGATCCCATATCGTATTCTTGAAGCCACATGAGCATGATATAACATGAGTAATTGTTCACATGTGAGTACTTCTCATAGCTGTCGAAACACAAAACAAAGAGAATTTAACTTTCTAATCAGATTGTTACAGTGAGATTTCCAGTTTACACAATCATCAATTGTGATGCCTAAAAATGTTGCTTTGTCAGTGTAACTTAATCGACACATATGATAGAAAGTGGTTTCTCTTCAACAACAGGAGACGTTGAGAACAGTGGCTGGAAACCAATGAACCACTCAGGCAGTTCCGAAAGGCAAAAACCCACCAAAAAAGACCATGGTACTGTATGGTAAGTCAGCGGCTGGTGTGATTCACCATAACTTTCCACATCCGATAGTATACAACAGTGGTCAAATAAAGAGGTCTGATCCTGCTCCTCCACATGTTTCACAAATTACCATCCGAAAATCAAACGAATTGATCGTCAAAGTTCTGCCTCACCCATCATACTCCCCAGAACTCTCGCCAATCGACAACTATCTTTTCAAGCACTTTTCTCACCGGTAGAACTTTCGTCAATCGGAACCAGGTAAAACGGCCTTAGTCGACTTCATCGAATCCCGAGTAAACACTTTTTATTTTTATTTTTTATAAGGACAAAACACAAGCCCTAGAGGAAAATCCTTAAGGCGCTCTTAAAGCGGAATTAATCGAGTTTTGTTGCATTGGCGAAAGTACACTGTCTTGTTAGTCAGTGGGCTATGTAAAGATTCATGCACTGACGCCTGTCGGATATAATCCAATGCCCTTCGTGGTATTAGCCAGGGGAGTAGTTGTTTTCTGATAGGCGTCAGTCCATTCAATACTGGCTTGAACGTTTAAAGTTCATTTCTTCAGATTTGTTTACTGCCAGTCTTCACGCATAGCCCACTGACTAATAAGAAAGTTTTTTCTTCCTTATTCAGAGGAATCGGGCACATTTCTGACATGCAGTTAGTTAGTACCTCGTCCACTAGATAGAGTGACATTTTGTTGTTCGCTCCAACTTAGGAAGAGGAATGAAATACTCTGAAAGAATTCCGATTTTCAATTATGAAATCTCATTGACTTTAGGTCGATGATGGCCACTATCTTGCACTGAAGGGTGGCTAATGAGCCCGAAACCGGTCTGCAAGTGTGCCCGTTCCAAAATTGAAGTTCGACTCTTTCAGTTGTACTGCCAATTGAATATGCAGGAAATTTTCTGTGAAGATACCTGCAGTGACGCCTGTCGGATATAATCCAACGCCCTTCATGGTGTTAGTCAGGGGAGTAGTTGTTTTCTGATAGTCGTCAGTCCATTCAACCTACTGTGTAAGTATATTCGAGACTGATTCAAATGGGTCCTATTTCGATTGAATTCACTGAAAACGGACAAAATATTGAAGCAATCCGTCCGTTAAACTATTCAAGTGAACTATTCCTGAGACAGTTTTAAGAAAAAAAGGTCTATATAAACTTGTGTCCGGAAATGCTTCGTTTTGAAGATATAGGGTGTTTAAATTGAATTTTTTTGTTCGTTTTTCAAAAATAACTTTTGAATATAATACATTATTTGCACAAAATATATGACGTGGAAAATGAAGATTAATACAAAATTATGATTTTCCACGTTCAAAAACCCCGGGTACCAAATTGCGTGCAAATAACTTTCATTTGCAAAAGTTATTTTTGAAAAACGAACAAAAAAACTCAATTTCAACACCCTGTATCTCTGAAACGAAACATTTTTGGGCACAAGTTTATAAAGATTTTTTTTCAAAATTGTCGCAGGAATACGTCACTTGAATATTTTAACGTTCTTATATTACACCCTGTATAGAAGTATCTTGGCAACTTCACGTAACTCTGTGAAAATCCATCTGGACCATAAAGTACTCTGTTTATTGCTATTTAGAAAACTAGTGTTACCCACATTCGGATTATCGCTTGATGCGTAGCCCCAATAGTGCAATTCATCTTTATTGTAGGAAGCAGGGTGAAAACGAAATATAATCAGTGGTGTTTACAAAAGAGGGTGGATTTATTTAATCGAATGAAGAAAACATACGGGGTCGTTTTTCGGGTGCTGGCACGGGTGTAACAGGATGTCCGCTTTTATTTCTAAACGAGAATTTGTGTTTGGGGCTGTGAGGGCTGTTGAAATATAAGGATAGATTGTTCAGTATCTAAGTAGGCTGACGTTTGTTTATGATTCTGTCATATATATCGTTAATCGAATACTAACATTTTTTTTTCTTGCAGGTGAGTTGCTAGTCTCCTATTGCTGAATTCTTATAGTGAGTATGTAGTTTTAAGATTTTTACGTGTCTTCAGTTTGCTATGCGTATGCAATTTTATAATCATACATTTCCGATAAGACGTTCTTCAAATAATGCGGCTCAAAAATGTTTTATGGGTAATTATGTTGACTTACTGTGAATATTATCCATTTCGCAACCACTTTTTAAAATGTTTTATTAGTACATGATAAAATTTTCACCACAATGGCATTGGTACACATTATATAACAGCTATATAGTCTGTTAATATATAAGAGATTTTTTTCTGTTTCCATTTGAACAAGTTTTTGAAATGTATACAATTATCATGCATACATCCATTTCTTTCCATTTTAGAATGCAAGAAATTCCCAAAATTGTGTAGTGAAAAATAATCATTTGTAGGATACATACCTCTAATTTTCGAATATTTTTGTAAAGTGTTGGAAAAAATTAACGAACAATTGAAAATCACAATCAATCGATGAATTAATCAGTTGAAAGAGGGGATTTGTGGACCTCAACAAAAATATTTTTCCAATCAGAATTGGTTCTATTTTCAACACGAAAAAACTCCTTTTCGAGCCCTGAAGAAGAATGCAATTGAATTCAAAGTTTATTAAAGAAAAATTGATCCTGTTTTACGACTATCGCTCCTTGAAAACAAATTACTTTTGTCAATTTTGATCATGGTAACATAATTTTACGAAAACGCTTCCCAAAATTCAAAATTATTTTCACCAATAAAAGCTCCAGAAAAAGTTTACTGATTCTATTCAAAAAACTGAACGTTGTTAATGATTGATTAAAAAGTGCGCTCTTAAATAACGACAGTAATCGGCTAAAGTCTATTCGATATGCAAAACAGTTGCCATTTTTCTCTCAAGTATCCAATAGATTAAAAACCACTTTCCTTACTCATCTGCATATCGGTTGTATGCTGAAATTAAACGTATGATCTAGGTTTGAGATTGATGATAATGCCGAAGGTAGTTTGTTTCTCCACATTGCCTAATCAGTTTTATGGGCGAGCTTTTGAAAAAATTACGCAGTCTAGATGAAGATATGGAAATAGCCACCGAAGTAATGGGCATAGTGAGGGCATGAAATGCATTTATTACTGAAGTTTTTACTCTCACTGCTCCTAGATGACGCTTTTCGTTTTCTATTTCATTACAGGATGTCATTATTTTCGTAATTCTTCAGCAATAAACGAGATTGTGTTTTGTAATATCTATGTAAACTGTACTGTATTCAAAAATTAATTTTCTATTTTTGAAGTTTTCATTGTTCTGACAATGACTCTTCAGTTTCCTGATGGAACGTTCCCTGCAAGTGACCCTTGATGAATATCTCTCGAATACTTTCCCAAACCTCATATTCAAGCTGACAATGACTTTCTTGATGAATTTGAAGATTCTCTAGGATCTATATTCCCAACTGGATGAATTGATTTGCTTAGGCGATTTCAATATAAATTTTCTTGAAGAAAATGCCATATTTAATAAACTCAACAATATTTTGGATGTCTTTGATTTAGCACAGATTATAGATGAGCCAACAAGGAAAACAGTCACTTCTATGTCTCTTCTTGATTACATAATACTTAGAAAAGAACAGTTGATTGAAAAGGGTGTAGTAGACCATAGTATTTCTGACCATTCCATAGTCTACTGTAAACTCAATTTGAAAAAGGCAGTAGTCCCAAGGATGTGTACCTATAGATGTTATAAAAATTTTGATGAGATGTTATTTATTAATGATTTGAGAGATATATCATTCTTCCGTATATTCGACCAAGAAAATGTTAATGAAAAAGTATCATACTTGGTGAATTGTTTAATAAATTTATTTGATAGGCACGCTCCTATAGTTACTTCTAGAATAACGAAAAATAAAGCCCCATGGCTAACATATACAATAAATCAAATGATACGGGAGAGAAACAAAGCTCTGAGGAAATTTAAGCAGACAAAATCACCAGCTACAATTTTACAAGGATTTGAAAAATTTTACAAATCAGGCTATGATAAGAGAAAAAAGGGCTTATTTCCTTCACCAATTTAATAATTCTACTTAAAAAAAAATGTAGCATACACTTAAATCAGATAATTTTGTTAATGATAGAAAGCGTGAAATTCCTGAGAACATAAAGAATCCTAGTGGGAATTTCCTAGTAAATTCTATTCCTAATATTGCTCCTCCTGATCATCTTCTAGATTATTATGGCTGAACAACATCGTTCCACCTATTTTTAAATTCAAGGAAATAAATGACATATTCGTTTATGATAATATTTGTAAAATTAAATCAAATACAGTGGGTTGTGATGGGTTGAATGTTACGTTAATCAAATATTACTGACCATATATTACACATATTATAAATTTTTGCGTCATGAACGGTGTCGTTCCGGGGAATAAGCATATTACCTATTCTTTCTAAGATTCTTGAAAGGAGTATCGAAGTACAGATAAGAGAACATTTGTCTAACTTTTCATTACTACCCACAGTTCAATCGGGCTTCCAAAAAGGTCACAGCTGCACTACAGCTTTACTTAATATTGTTGGTGATATAATTACTTCCATAGATGAAGGTCAATGTACAATTTTAGTTCTTCTAGATACTATAAATACTGACCTGTTACTTAACATTTTGGGTTATATAGGTTTTTCTGATATGGCCACCCTTCTTATACAAAATTATTTAAGTAATCGTGAACAGTGTGTAAAAATTGATACAATTCAATCTGAATATTTGGCATTGAAATCAGGGATGCCTCAGGGTTCTATCCTGGGCCCGTTGCTTTTTTTCTATATACACTCTCAATTTGATCAAATCTCTGAAGCTATGTAAGATTCACGTATATGCAGATGACACCCAAATCTATTACAGTTTTCCTCCCTCACTAGTAGATAATGCTTGTGAAATTATAAATCAGGAATTAGTAACCTTCACTGATTCAGCTTCTGAACACTGCTTGTTGATTAATTGTTCTAA
>WOGN01007192.1:0-11982 GCA_015342105.1 Leptinotarsa texana | reverse complement strand
GAACTGGTTTATTTTGGGCAAAAAACCCAAGAGACATTTTTTGTTTAGAATGAAACAGGCTATCGGAAATACATTTTTAAATGGTAAACAAATAATGAGACAAAAAGTTACATTGGAAATAAATTTTAGGTGTTGCGTTTTCCACCCCTTACAACCATGGGGAAAACCAAATGAATTTCTGGCTAAGGGTCTTTTTGGTAGTACAAAACGTCAGGTTAATTTCAATATTGTAACTTTTTTATATAAATTTTTTATATAAATTTTATATACCTACCCCCTTTAAGGGGCTGTATCTTAACAAGGGATGCTCCAATGAAATTTCTTTATATGAAAGATCATATCTTTTTTTCGATGAGAAACCACCTCCTTAAATGTTTACACTTATTTAGTTACACCCTGTAAATTGAAAACTATACTAGTCATGTTTTTTCGAAACCTAATATTCAAAATTCAGGAAAAAATTTCCAACAATCAATATAAAAAGATACTATATCTGGTTTTTTCGGTTACTCGCATTTCTGTTTGAATATTAACAAAAAATTGTCACCTAATTTTGAAAACACTGTTTTCAGCACATGGGTATATTAGTTAAAAAAAAATCTATTTTATTATACGATTCGATTAAAAAACACACAGTATATGTGGAATTTTGAAGGACAAGCTTCATACATTCAAGAAGAAAATAAAAAAAACAATTCTAATTTTTTCTGTAAAATTTCGGATTTTGTAAATATGTTGATTTTGATATTTTGTACTCAACTCTTCTCAGTGGAAATCATGAAAAACAGTTATTTATCCTTGAAATTCACCCTGACCCTTAGATCGACTTCAATTTATTATTTTCGTAAAGGGCACACTATTTTCTTTTCTATGCGAAAAATTATTCTCCTAACTTTTTTCCTGAAAAATTATTTGCATTGGTCCGAAACTCATTTTGTTATGATATTGACAAATTTACCTAATTAAAAGTTTTAATTTGCCCACAATTATTTCAAATTATCAACGGTCATGTTGTTTAAAAACCTAGATTATTATGAAGTGATAGCGATAACCTTTATATATTATTGAGAAAAAAATTGTTTCTTTTCAGTTGTAATAATGAGTTTCGAAAGTGATAAAGTGGCACTCATTACTGGAGGAGCAGGTGGAATCGGTCTAGCTGTTACTAGAAAACTTCTTGAAAATGGTGTGAAGGTAGGTTTTCCATTGAAAAACGTAGGTATACTTAGGTTTGGGTTCGTAACATGAGGCATTTCAAAATACCGCAAAACGTGTTTAATTATACAATAACTTACTTAGCTATTATGGCTATACATACTTAATTTCTAATAATTCTATCTAAATTTAGGTATAAATTTGAAATATAAACATTACGCTGGGAATTTCACAAACAAACTTATTGAAATGGACATGTACTGGCGTAATTGTTGCGCCAATGAATATCTATTACTTAGAGATTTACAATGTTTGTTTCAATTTTATCAGTCAGAGCTTGAAAATTGAAACTAGATCATATTTTTACGAATTTATTGTTTTTATCTGCAGGGTGTAGGAGTTGTTGATATTTCCGAAGATTATAGTGGGGCTCTCTCAAGTTTGCAGGAACAATACGCTGAAAAGTTGATTTTCATTAAGGCAGATGTCACCAAAGATGAGGAGCTCAAAAGTAAGTGGAATATGAATTGAATTTGTTATAATGAGATCCGAATATTTATTGATTGAATATGGCAATCGTTTCTGTTGCTTTTTTAAAAATAAAAACCATAGATGAATGGCGAGAACATTGGTAAGGAAATAAAGACAAGAATGATGTTTGATAGTTACCGTGAGCAACAAGCGTATCACTGACAATGCATTTATTAAAATCGATATGTCTGCAAAAAATACTTTATTCATGAACTAAAAAATGGTGAATTGGGAAAAAAGTATTTGAAAAATAGAACTCGTATTATTTACTGAAATAACTTCGAACATATCTTCGATTTTTTGTAATGTTGTACATCATGCCCTAAAGAAAATAACGCCGGCAGACGCTGGTAGCCATAAATCAACTGTGACGTAATCAAGACCGCGCGCAGCCTTGATTATTGTAGTCTTCGCACCTGCTTCGATGGAATCCCGGCCAATATTCCACCGGCTTCGATGGATTTCTGAGGAATTCTCCACCGGTTTCGGGATAGTTCGTTCACCGCATATAAACGCTACCTACGAGCATAGCAAGATAGTCAAGTTTCGAGGACAGTGCTGTGCAAAGCAATCTCATAAAGCTATAGACTTTTATATAATAGTTGAAGTTTCAGTAAAAGTAATAACTTTACTTGTTAAATACAAAATACAAATCATGGAATTATAAAACAACAATGAAAATGAAAACAACAATAAACATTAATTGGAGTTCCGGGGCGACTTCATTGATTCCAGTGGCGCATTTGGTTTTTCAGCTGAAGTAAAACCCGGAAAAACCTGCAACATCACATCATCTGCAGATCTTGATCTGCCAATGTCCTCTCTCTCTCATAAAACAAAATGTAGGGTGTTTTGTTATATTAATTCAATATTAATATTCAGTTGTAATTATGTACCTGTTTTATATTATCAAAACGTACTTCTTGTATCGGTGGTAAAAAGTCCAGTGATAGTTATTGATATAATGTTTAATTTTCAGATGCATTCGAGAAAACAATACATAAATTTCAAAACCTTGACATTGTAATCAACAATGCTGCAATTTATGACGAAAGCAAATGGGAAAGAACAGTGTCTGTTAACTTGGTAAATATTTTCATCATTTCCTCGTGTAGTATCTTGATTATATAGTATATAATCATTTTTGAATAGCAACTTTTATGATTCGTTCTCTAATGATTATCTATTTTATTTGTATCTTGCACTTGTTCAGTACACGATCAAAAAACATCCGTACGTCGACGAAACGCAAGATTTGCCAAAAACATCGCCTCTGCCTGTGAGAGTGTGCAGAAAAATTCGAGACAGTCGATTTCGCGTCGATCACAAGAACTCGGCCTGTCGCAGACCACAACTTGTCGAATATTGCTTTGTGACTTGGGCCTGCACCCGTATAGCTGACCCAGGAAATGAAGTAAACAACCATAGACTGAATGGGTTCAGGAGAAGTTGACAAGTGACCATAATTTTCATCGAAAAATCATCTTCAGCGATGTGGCCCATTTCTGGATGAATAGGCTTGTGAAAAAACAAAATTGTGGAATTTGGGATGATACCAATCCATACGAGATCCAAAAGTGTCCAATGAACCCGGAAAAGTCACTGTTTGGTGTAGATTTTGAGCTGGCGGCATCATTGGTACATAGTTAAAAATAAGATTTTGAAATTCTGAATGATTGCGATGCCTGGGAAAAAAATTATTCGAGGTCAAAGGTCGAAAATTTCGAAAAAAAAATTGTTTTTCCGTGATTTTCAGGAAAACGGTAAGTTTTATCATAGAATAATTCCTGATAAAAATTGTAGATCATGAAATTCTTTGCAAAAAATGTATCAATACTTTTTTTTTCTTAGAGCCACCGTTTCTGAGATACTACGAGTCAAAAAATTGTAAAAGTTGTAATCGTCATTATATGCACACGTTTCCACGCCACCTACGAGGTAGGAAACTCAGTACGTTTTTTTTAACGTGGTTTCTCCAGTAGGCCTATTCCACATGTCTGTTGTGATTCTTTCAAATTGAAAACTTGCTTAATGAAATATATTAGGAAGGATTAGAAATCATAAAAGCGATTGAAATTAAAAAAATGTAAAAATTTATTCATCTGAGTCATAACCTTCAAATATTTCTTCTTTGTCTTATTCTTGATCTTCTTCTTCTTCTTGATGTTCATCCTGGGTGTTGGTAAACTGCGTCAAGAGTGATGTATCGCATGTTTCCTTGTTGGTATCAAATGAATCCTCCACTATTGGTGATTCAGCATTAGAACATGACTGGCCTTGACAATTTATACATGCCAGAGAACACAACAGTCCAACTTTTTCACAACCACATTTAGCGCTGCACTCCTTTTTACAGTTGTAAAAAATTGTGTTCAGCAGTTTTTCCGGAGCAGGTGGGAGTAAAGTCTGAATAGGTTCTTATGCATTGTCGACCAACTTCCAACCCCAGTCTTTTGGGTCTAGCTGATAACCAAGCCACACTTGAATTTAGTAATATACCTGGAAAATATGTTTTTGAGCAGCAACTGAGGTTGGAGAAAGACAAGCTAATTGCACCTGTTTCTTATTTTTAGTGTTTTCTACGAAACGTGCATATCGATCTAAGCAGGTGGTTTTTTTCGGAGCTTTGTACATAGAATTAAGAAACTGTATCCCGTTGGTGATAATTTATTGTTGAGCCGAATTACTTTTTTTGAAAACTTCAGCACATGGAACCAAATTTTGTTTTTCAAATATTTTAAATACTGTTGCTCTTCCCCTACTTAAAATGCAGACGTCGTATCGCAACCAGTTATTGCCTGTAAAAATAGTAGCTACATGATTTTGACACTTTGCAAAAGTAGATAAACTTTTTGACGAATATATTTCGGTTTGACTTTGAGCTTTTCCTGGCTTCAGAAAGAAAATAGTTTTTCAGGTGTAGTTCGAGCAGTAAGAAGTACGAGTAAGTCTACATCTTCACCAACAACAATAGTTATATTTGTCAAATTAAATTGCTCTGTAGCTGTTTCAATAATCGGTACGTAGTGATTGTTATTAGCCTGTTCAACCAATATTTTTTCGCCAATAAACTTATCCTTCAACAATGAAATGAACCGAGATTCGTTGTGAGTATTTGTAAGAAATTTCTGTTGACTGGTAGGAACTGTCATAAGTTCATCAAATAGAATATCGGAAGATGAAGATGTTTCTAAAGTTCGACGACGTTTTTCTGCAGCTTCAATATTTCTCGTGCAATCATCATAGCCATCAAATACGACCATAATTCTTGCATCGAAATGTCTACGTACATACTGAACGTATTTATCTAAAATATTGCTAAATGGTTCTTCACTATCCCACACAACACGATGTAGTAAGTATCCACCGTCAATGATGTATGTCGTATTAGTATTGCTAGTTTCAATATTGACCTGTTGGAAACAATCGTAAATGGCAGACTTTGTGTCCCGAGGTCATCAAACAACGATAAAGGGTAGGGAGCCAATTCATATTCAAAATATTCCTCAATTTCATCTTGAAATGCTGCAGTAATACCCATGCGCTGAAACAATAATACAGGATCAGTAGGTACTTTTTCTTCGTAAACTTCTATAGTTCTACTCATCGCTAAAAGAGGAACAACTTTGTCTGCGCATTTAAATTCAATATCATTAATTGTTTGTCCTGTTATTTTCGGCAAAGAGACAAGTCCAACTTCACGAGCTTTATAACAATTTATTTTATCATCATCAACGACACCACTTGCAATATATATAATTTTGTTTACCTTTGGAAAAAAGTCATGTATTAAGAACCAATCTTAAAGTTTTCGCATGTCTTTAGCATCTTTTTTACTCTTGAGTCAGTCGCATCAACATGCTGCTCGATCGTATCCCTTCTAACATTAGCCAGATCTGATTTTTCACACACTGTATTCATTGCATGCATATTATAAACCCATTTACTTATAACACTCTCCTTCGTACTTTTCCTTCGAGCAATACCTCATCAATCTTCCTAGCTTTCATCATAGACTGCACGATAACCATGTCCGTTGACACAACTTAATTTGTCTGACCATCTAACAGTAAAGAAACCTTCACTTCGGGATCTATTAGATTTTGTAATTGTTGCATATTTTGCAAGTAAAGGTGTGCAGACTTAGCATAAGAAAAATGTCCAGAATCGTGAAAATAAGGAAGCATTTCTTCAACTAACTTTAAATGAGCTTTCCAGTCTCCCATACGCTCGGTTCTCGAAAATTCTTTAGCAACTGAAACCATTTGAAAATATTGAATCCAAAGTTTTGCAGTTGGTCCTCGCTCCTCATATTCTTTTTGACTCGTCGTACCTCAGAAACGGTGGCTCTAAGGAAAAAAGTTTTGATACATTTTTTGTAGAAAATTTTATGATCTACAATTTTTATTCGAAGTAATTTTATGAAAAAATTTACCGTTTTCCTGAAAATCGCGAAAAACACATTTTTTTCGTATACAGGGCAGAGTTGTTACGGAGTTTATAAAATGAAGGATTGAAATGAAATAGCACTTATGTATTTCGTGAATGAGAATGTTTAATGGCTGTTTGAAATTTTGGTTTGGATGGTATCAGAGGTAAAAACTCAATATTATTCAAATGGCATTACAGAGACAATGACACTGATGAAAATTACAGTGTTTGTGAAAAATAAACCTTTTTCTTGATATCTACCTATATTAATTTTTGATATTTTTTTTTCAGATGAACTGCTTCGCTCCCAAAAATCGTAAGAATACAAAATAGTGCTTATCTATGCGACTGGACTGAGAAATTTTACATGAAACAGAAACAGTCTCCGCTAAACAGTAAATAATTTGTGATTCTCAAGAAGTACATGTGTGGATTCTCTTAGAAAACTTTACTTGTGAATAATGCACTAAACTGACTCAGTGCTAGTGTACAGAACACGTTCCTAATGGGGACAGGACATTATTTGCCGATTAACTCGGCCGCATCGCATAAAATATCATCAAGTTTCGTAGTTTCCTGTAGTCTCCTACTTCTAGTTTTGCATTTAGGTAAGTTATTTTATTATACGCATGATTTGATACTCGAATAGATCTCAATATTGAAAATATGCAATCCTGGAACTGTTTATGAATATTACCGGAGTTTCTTCCCAACACCAAATCATTATTTTTGAAGCCTTGACATGTATTTCGATCACCAAGTGATCATCTTCAACAGAAAGATTAAAGTGTAGTTTAATCTTCTTTGTAGCGCTTATATTTTGTACTAAAAGGAAAGTTTTCTAATATTTTTCAATCACTTGAGTTGGTATAAACATATATTTTTCTCAAGTAAAATATCCAATTATTAATGGGTATCAAAAGATAAATTGAAGTATATTCCACTGTTTTTCAATATTTTCTATTTGTTAGAAAATAGTCAACCGTGAAACTACTGAAGATGTCTGCCACAGTAGTAGACGAAATGGTTGGTACTTCAGGTACTTTCAGAAACAAAAGAGGTTTGCTAGGCAACACATTCGGCTATCAGGCACCATAATGTTTGATTTACCGGTCGAAAATGAATAGAGGTGAGTGTATTTGCTGGACAGAATGAAATAGATTATATCTGATCAAGAATTGAACAGAATATAAAAGGTTTCAAAATTGCAATCCAAAATCAATGATCATTTTGTTGGTCTTTTTGAAAATTGATAAATTAAATCAATTGTTGTAGAATTGGCCGCGGTGGTAGTGCGCCCGACTCACGATCGGAAGGCCGTGGGTTCGAATCCCGCCTCGGCCAGATATTTTTTCTCGAGAGAATTTATCTGGTTAAAGCTGGAATTATACTGCAACCGTGTTAGGAATCACACATTAAAAGGTAAGACCTCGTTAGTCCTTAGTTCGCACAAGTTTCTCACCTTCTGAGAGTTGTCTTTCATATGGGGGCGATAGCTGATTAACGGAAAAACAGATTTAAAACATATTTTTTCAAACAGATTGCCTATATTAAATGGTTATTTTTGTGAAGCCATTTCTGCTGTTGCAACAGTAGCAACAACTTCTGGCTTGATCACAAGATTGAGAGCACCAGCTAGAAAAACTGTCAAGGAAGACATTTTGAGAGGTTTTTATTTGAAAAATTTCTGATAGTTTTCGGATCTCAGCATTATGGAACTATTTTCTAACATTCTTGGTAGATAAAATGGTTGAGAGATTCCATAGAACAATTAACACTACACACTAAAATGTTATATTTGAGAGTTAGTCAGCTGATCCATCGAACATATTATTTGGTGTGGAAATTCTTTCAAAAGAAAACTTTGGAATCAGTTGTGCTGAAATGGTATATGGAACAACACTGAGAATTCCGTGCAATCTAAATTATGAAGAATTATTGACGAAATTGAACAATATGGGGAAAATGGAAATATCTCTAACAGGTTCTGATCAGACTGACAAAAAATGCTTAGCCACAAAGAACAACCCACCTGCTAACCACATATATATCAGAATACATTATATGAACAAACAATTATATTCATCCATAAACTAAAATTGATCCACCTTATGGAATAATGAAATCATATATATCAGTAGACAGTATTACACGTTTCGTCTGATATTGCGATGAACATCTTCAGTGTTATACGCAATGACTGCGAGTATCTCGAAATCTCTGCAACGACAGACATAGCAACAGTCGTTGATAAGACTTTGAAATACTACCTTTGTCCTCGCAGTCAACGCATATACTACTGAAGACGTCTGCTGCAGAACATATAGACAAGAATCTTCAGACGTGAGTCCAAAGTTTCCACTGATGAAAAATGCATTTCATGTGAATTGAGTTCAAGTTTTCTTATCAACGTTTGAAATCAGTTTTTTTACTAAATGAGTTTCTAATCAGTTTTCTGTTCTTCAGTAGAAGATACATTATTTTTGAAGGAACGTTCTTTGGCATTATGCTGATCTCATTGAATACAGAATGTTTCTTTTTCATGACGTTTAAATCACGGCAAATTGAAACAGCATGAAATAGAAGAGCGATGATGATATCCAAACTCGATAGATGCTTCACACTTATCAGCATATCAAAATACTTCTATGAATGTCCGATACACAACTTTGAATCGTGACAAAAATAAACGCTAGACTGCGCGTGGAACTTTCCGCAAAGATGAGTAACACGTACTCACATTATGAGGGAGAACTTTGTAACTTTCGTCAAACAACTTTGGATTTCAATTGTTACGTTTTTGAATTTCCTGTTTTTCACTTTATTTTTCTGAACTTTATCGTCTACGAGGCTAACGAAATTTAAACTTCGTCGACTTTTCCACAAATCTTGTTCGCTAAATAGCAGAATTGAAACTCTATCGAATTCACCACTAAATGAAACAATAGGGAATGTTTCTCCTGATGAAAATCAAGTAGTTTTCATAAAACAGCTCTAAAACAACGCATTTTAAACTTAACATTTTAAGCTTTTCTTTTAAAAAATTATTCAAATACTAAAAAAAGAGGAATGAAATAACGCATTCAACCTTTAAAGGGATTCGTTTTTATTTCACCATTTGGCAACATCGGTTATAGCTAATAAAGGGCAATGAATCTGTTATCTGTATGAGACAAACAAAGATGACATATTTCAGAGGCGTGCTGTTCTGTTCACTTATGTTCTGAGTTCCGAGACATTCTGTGACATATGGCATTTTGTGCACCTAACCTACCTTTCTCTATATAAATAAATAACAAAACAACTGTTGTTTATGTGTCTTGTGGGGGTGGTATTGAACTATAATTTATAGTTTGACTTAATTGTTGATTTAAAAGATAATTTTTTTTTAAAGTAGAATATCTAGGTACGTATAAATTATTTCAACTTGATATATTACATGCAAGGTAAAATATTTTTAGGAATTGCAGGTAAAGTTCTAGGCGCTATTGCCAATATGTGAATTAGAAACAAATCCCTTTAAAATTTGAAACCCAACATTTGAAACATAAATTTGAATACTTTCGAAGTGAATTTGAAAAACTCGTGAAACTCGACAATAATTTTATTGAAACTTGCATTTGCTGTAATAACCCAAATTTAGGAACATTTCTCATTCTTCCCAGTAAAGAGGTTAAATCTTACTCTACAGCCTCATTTGCTCTATCAATGATATGAAGATGTATCTATAGAGTCGAAGAATCACAACGTGGTACTTCGTCCCTATATCTATTGTTTTACTGAATATTCAATCCCACCGAAATGAATTGGATGAGGTGTATATATTCCTGGAAAATTTGGACTTTTCACAAATGGCAATATTAATCGAACATTGTCTCAAAAATTATGAGCCTTATTTATTTACCAAACTATAATGTTATTTCAAACTAAGTAGAGAAATAACAGCTTATATTGAGATTTTGATATTGGGAAAAAACTCTAACTGATAAATTACCTTTTACCAATATCACTAAATTTGATAATTTATTACAAGAAAAAGCATTCGAGTTTTCCATTAGCTTCTTTAGGAAAATCAATCTGTACATATTATGCATTTACAGGTCACCATTGTCAGACCCTCTTATTTTTATTATCGAACTGAAGTCAATATTATACGATCTTCCTGGGAAATGCAAAATAATATTAACAGGTGCTTTCAATATCAATTTCAATGATAAAGAGAGTAATATAACACAGTCACTAATTTATCTCTTGACTGCTTTTGTTTTGACACTGCATGTAAAATTGGATTTCAGAATATAACAATACGGTAGTACCGCTATAGATTATAATAATATATGCTGTAACTTAGTCCGGTTGAATCTGCAGATCTCTCTGACCATGAAGCCCTTTTCTGTACACTAGTTAACATCGATTCAAAATGTAAAAATGAGAAATTGAGATATGGTAGGCTATTTACTGCATCCAACTAAAATAGGTTCTATTAGGAATCTATTGGGAATCAACAGTAAAAGAAAGATTTCAAGTCTTGCATAATAAACTACTTTAAATTTTTCCCATTCGAAAGATCAAAAGCAAAAAATAAAAGTATTGGAAAATTCTGCGAGAAATATGAGATCTCTGCATTACATCAGAAAATATACAAATGCAGATTATTTTCATAATCACTAGAATCCGTTCAGATTATAAAGTTAGCAAAAGAAAATTATTATTAAAATCGCATGGATGGTGCTACCAATACTAAATCATAACATTCTCCCTCCTCCATAGACAATAGCTCTTCCTGATTGCAATACCAACCTGACCCATTATCCCAAGAATGATACTTCTGCAATGCACATACGAAGAGCTTTTTCTGAAGTGGCCTCCAAGTATGTGAACTACTCCCACATACATAAGGATGCATCTAAAACCAGTGAAAGTGTAGGGGCTGCAGTGATCACAGATCATGCAAGCTACAGTTATTCACTATCAACAGAAGCTAGTATATATACTGAAGAACCATTCGCCATAGACAAAGCTCTTGCGCACCTAAAGGAACATGGTGAAGATGCCGTCGTCTGAGCGCTATACTAGGTATACAACAACTATATCCCAGAAATTGCCTCCTTATGTGTATTGAAATAGAACTGGAGAAGTAACTGATATGGGAAAACGTTTCAAAATTATTTGGGTTCCTTCACACGTAGGAATAGTTGGCAACGAAACTGCTGACACATTAACTAGAGAAATTAGCTCAAACCCACACAGTATATCGACTCGCTGTGTATCACATGAAGATTTGATCCATACAATAAGACAACTAATAATAAATACATGGAGGGAAAGGTGACAAGCTCTGAACAATAACAAGCTCAAAACAATCAATCCTAGCTTAAAATTCCAAAATTACCTATCACTTTCTCGAAAACATCGGACAATTCTAGCCCATCTCAGGATTGACCAAAAAAGATATACCCACCAGCATCTACTGAAGAAAGAAAACCCTAAAAGATGTATTTCCTTTGATGGAGAATTAGATGTGAAACATATCAAGGTGTGTCTCGAGTACAGAGAGGAGAGATGGTCAACATGACTACCTGAAGAACTCAATGATGTCTGAATCTAGATAAATTTGAGATTTTACCAAATTATCTGAGTACTTATGATGCACTGTTTGAAACCTTTGGTGTAGTAATGAATATTACTGGAGTTTTTCCCAACACCAAATCGTTATTTTTAAACCTCGACACGTGTTTCGATCATCAAGTGATCATCTTCAGAGAGAAAGATTGAAACTGAAAAACTGATGCGAGCTAATCCTATTTATGCTATGGTAACACCTACAGGTAAACCATCCAGGCGTACCAACCGTACGGGTATACC
>WOGN01007191.1:0-11982 GCA_015342105.1 Leptinotarsa texana | reverse complement strand
CAGTTGGTAATTCTTCATAAATAAATATTTTCGTGTTTTTGTGATCAGAACCTTGTATTGTTTTCATTTTATTCATTTTTATTTGAGGATGTTCTTCGTGATTAGGGTTGAATCTTGCATTTTCAACAATCATCTCTCTAGGGATTCTCAGAGTCATTCCATATACCATCTCAGTGCTACTGATACCACCTAACTTTTGTACCAAATAGAATTGTTAATGGATCCTTGGAAACAATTTTTCAGAATGGCATTTGAGAGCAGCTTTCATAGTTCTGTGAAACGTTTCCATCATTCCATTAGAACTTGGATGGTATGATGTAGTTCTCAAGTGATTGAAACCCATTATTTTGGAAAATTCAGAGAATAAGATAATTTCGAAATGTCTTCCTTGATCTGTGGTTATTCTGCCTGGTACTTCAAATTTAGTGATCGATCCATTATAAAGAGTCCTAGCTACCGTACGTACACGTATGTCTTCCATAGGAATGCTTCCAACATCTGGAAAATCGGTCTATCATATCAATATTAATGTGTTTAAACTTTGAGTTTGGGATATTTTACTTGCCATCAGGACTAACTATATGTATATTCACTTTGGACAGGGAATACAGTTTCGAATCCATTCTCGGAGTTTTTTTTCAATTTTAGGACAAATAAATTTACTTTTTATGAGTTTTATAGTTGATTTTACACCAGGGTAAGACAGCCTGTGCCATTGTTTGAATGTCTTTCCTTGACATTTTTGGAATATATGGTATATGATGAGTAGAAACATCACGATAGATCTTACTACCACTTCCAGCCAGACATTTGCATTTTTTTCAGTTAGAGACATTTTTTTCCTGACAAAAGTTTTTGAAGTTCATCTTGTTTCTCTTCTTCTTTCCATTTGTTAAGGTCCATAAAATTTTGTATAGTTATGTCCGAAATTCCTGATGAGAAAGTGTTTCATTGACTCATACATCATAATTACTGTATTTTGTTTGATCATTTGATACTTTGAAAGATGAGAATCCCAATGGTTTCCAGTATCTCTACTGAAGTTGTTATACTGTCGCATCAATATTACTACTTGAAGCATCCACCAGCAATGCTAGAGGAAATGATTCGGAAGGGTGGGCAATTGAGCTATGGCTGCTTTCAGTTGTACAATTAAAGTTCCTGGGCAGCATTCCACAATGGTTTTTTATTGCCTTTGAGATTATCTTTCTGAAATTGATTCATGTATTCTTTCCCAAATTACCTTTTCTCTGGATTGACGACAATGCCGAATCCATTTATTGCTTCAAATAATTGTTTCAAAAGATCTCGAAGTTCTTCCACATTTTTGGAAGCTATCAAGAAATCGTCGATATCTGAAAAACAAAACTCTAGATCTGCAGTAATTTGGTGGATATATCGTTGACATGTCTGTGTTGTGTTTCGTAAACCAAATGGCATTGTCAGATATTCAAATAGCCTGAATGGCGTTATGATTACGGTTTCTCGATGTCTTCTTCTGCTAAGGGGATTTGGTGAAATGCCTTCACCAAATCCCCATATGAGTAACGATATAATTATTCCCAGTCCAGATGAGAAAATTCTATGATCCAGATAAACAAGTTGATAGAGCGAAATCACTTATTCTCCCTCATTTCTGGAAAAATGAACCAGAAATATCGTTCAATATCGAAAATCTCACCAGAAACAATAAAATTTGGAAAAATTGTGTCAATGTTGAATATTGCAAAAGAAAACTCAAATTTATTTAAAATTGAAAACGATTGAATTTCTTATGATATTTCAAAATGCCAATTGATTTAAATCTACCAAATATCTGATAAAGATAAAATTTAGAAGTTATTTGGCGATGTCATGCTGTTTATATAGATCAATGAACGATTTAGATTCTGGTCAAATGACAAAATGTTTCATTATTTCTGCATGGTTGAAGAAGTTACCAAATTCCTTCAAACAATTACTAAAAGCTTTTCATACAAAATTAACAGATTATGAGAACATTTTTCCCAGGAATGGAAGAGCATAGAAGTACTTATGATGTACTGTTTGATTTTTCCCAACACCAAATCGTTATTTTTACACCTCGACCCGTGTTTCGATTACCAAGTGATCATCTTCCTCTTGAAGATGATCACTTGGTGATCGAAACACGTGTCGAGGTGTAAAAATAACGATTTGGTGATGGGAAAAAACTCCAGTAATATTCAAGCATAGTAGTTTTGTAAATAGAAAGACCAATTCCACATTTGCAAACCATCTTTTAGCAGAAGGACATGAGTCGACTCATTTAAAGACATTTTACATTTTGAAGAGAAAAGTTTGAAACTCAATCTTCTAGAATGTCTAGAAATCAATAGATTCAAGAATTCGGATAACTTACTGAATGCTCAATTAGAATTGTGGAAACTGGTACATAAGCTCAGGTAATTTAATACTTGTCAAACTCAAGTACACTTGAAACAATAAATGACCAGGTGAAACTCAGGTATATGTAATGTAGGTACTTAGGTACTTCAAATGAAGCATTGAATATGTATAATATAGTTAGTGAAGACACGCCCGAAGAAGCCATTATATGGCGAAACAAGTGTTGTGTTTTTGTTAAATGGTTTAGTGAAAATCTCACAATGAAGAGTTTTTTGAATAAGTTTCAAAATGACAGTCGGTTTATAAAACGCAGCACAGACATAATGATATATTCACCAAATTACTGCAGATCTTGAGTTTTCTTTTCCAGCAATTTCTTGATAGTTTCTGAAAATGAGAAAGAACTTCGAAATCATTTAAAACAATTACTCAAGCCAACAAAAAACATGTTTGTGAAAACTTTTTGAACAAATTTTTCAAAATCTTATGTATTTCTGGATCGTCTAACGGTATTTAATAGCATTTTTTATCACCCATCATTCTTTGGCATTTTGTTATTGATTCATTACTTAAAAAAAAATAGGGATATTTCGATATATGCAAATTTAGCAAATTACAGAGTTATAATTTGGTTAGATTTTGGCTTACAATAATATTTAATCACTTAAATTATATTATAAAATGCTTAAACTATAATATTTTTTATTTTACCTATCTCTTTTCTCCGTAAATTTTCTTGCGTAGGTTTTTGACCTATGAATTGAGTTGTGTTGTTCTCTGTGAAGTGACCAACAGTAATTACCTATCATTTTGATACTCCACCATCCCTGGTATCATTTTGCCATATTTTTCATGTCCTGATGGGACCGTTCCCTTTACTCTTCACTCGCATCACCTAAATTTTAAGGAAAAAAGATTGAATAAAAAGTGGACTCAGCTCATCTGGCAACCAAGAGTTTCAAACTTGCTTACTTATCATGTTAGCTACGATAAGTTTATAGTTCGGGTCTTTGGCATTACCCAAAAACTCAACTTCATTAAATAATATCCATTCATTAAATAATATCATTGTTACTTAGAAGTTTGAATCGAACAAGATTTTACAATAAATAAGAAAATTCCACACACAAATATTTTAAACAAACACTATCTTTAGGCAAAGCTTGAAAAAATCGATTCATAAAACCTAACTTTATGTGCAGTGGAAGTAAAAGAATCTTCTTGGGATCAAATTAAGTTGCATGTAAATATTTTTCTATGCCAGATTTCAAGGTTTTTCTCAAGGATCATTATTTTTCAGATCAATGTTGATCCCTGGCTCTGCTGTCCCATTCACATATACAACACTGAAACTTTGTGAATCCCTTTTGTTGACCGAGAAGCATACGAACAACTTTTAAATCCCCACACAGCATCCAATCATAAGTTGTATAGTTGATTTTGTCTAAAATGATATTGAGATTTTCTAAAGTACTGCTATCTTCTCTTGTTCATACCGTTTCTACAGATCCTCGACAGAAATATACTTTGTGAGGAACCCAGCAATTGTCTTGATCACTGATTCCTATACCAAAATATGCAAACTTTTTCCACAAAGCCAGTAATGTTCTCTTGGTGTTTTTCAATTACAAAATCACCACAACTATAGCAAAATGCTTTATGAGAATCACGTGCAACCATTTTGATTGTTTAATACAAAGCAATTTGAGTTTATATTTATACCAATTTAGATTATACTTAGTGAAAAAAACTGAACGGCGGTAAAATTTATTATAATTACCACTTAGAACATTTAATTTCATTACCAACCCCATTACATTAAAATAATGGTGCCAAGATCAAAATATTCAAGTAGTTGAAAATGTATCCAATACATAAACTTTATTTTTACTTGATGGTGAAATGTGAAAAACTGATGGGTGATACAACAATCAATTTTAGATTATGAGAAACTCAAAGGTTCAAAATCTCTAAGAAGATTTTTAGAAATGGTGAACTTTTATAAAAAATCCACTCCAAACGCTTCCGAAATTCAAGCCCCACTTAATGTATTCCAAAAAGGTAATCCCAAAGACAATAAAAAACTATAGTGAAATGCGCAACTGAAAGCAGCAATATCTAACGCTGCCTAACTTGCCCACCCTTCCGCATCATTTCCTTTAGCATTGATGGTGGATGCTTCAAATAGTAATATGAGTGCGGCAGTACAACTTCAACAAGGATTCTATAAACCATTGGGATTCTTCTCTTCAAAATCATCAAATGCTCAAAACAAAATACAGTACTTATGATAGTGAACTTTTGGAGATTTGTGAGTCAATGAAACACTTTTGTTTCATGTTTGAAGGACGTAAATTTGTAATATATTTTGATCATAAACCCTTAATGTTTGCATTTGATAAGAAACCAGGAACTACTTCTCCCAAATAAACCCGATGCCTGGATTTCGAACATAACTCTACAAAATTTGATGGACCTTAGCAAATGGAAATAACAGGAACACGATGATGAAATTCAGAAGCTTTTGTCAGGAAACTCATCTCTCAAACTAAAAAAAATACAAATACCTGAAAATGGCATTAAGATCTATTGTGATGTTTCTACTCATCATATTATACCATATGTTCCAAAAATTTCAAGAAAAAACACATTCAAAAAATAGCACAGCCTGTCCCACCATAGTATCAAAACAACTACAAAATTCATGAAAAGTAAATATATTCGACCCATCTATTTTTCCAACAACGCCACAGCTACCTTAAACATAACATCAAAATTTAACAATACATCAAATGAAATTATACAGAATGAAACATTTGAATTGAATACAAATAATAAACTCCAACAGTCATCCCTACAGTAATTGTCCCATCAACAATTACTAATATTTCCTTCTAGTCGTGTACTAACACACATAACCTGGACACTGGTTTTCGGAAAATTATATTCTTGGCTGTCATAACGTCAAGAACACGTATTTTTCCACCTTTTGCTGGATGAAGATAAACGATTTCTCTTTTGAGCCAACAGTTCCGAGGTGCGTTAGGTTCATAGATAAGATTATAACAATGCCATCTATTATGATAGAATTCTGTTTGTTGTGCCGTTTGCTTCTTTTGATTAGGGATGGCACATTCACAAGTGACCAACGTTGCCAGAATATATCGGCAATCTTCTGAGCTGCCTTCCATTTCTTCAGGAGATGTAAATTTATTTCTTCAACCTTAGAACACAGTAATGTAACATATAATGGCCCAATCATAAAATGGTTTGAAGTTAGTGTGTTAAAATCATTTGAATCAGTTGATAAGGGCGTCAGTGGACACACATCAAGGACATCACAGATTTATTCTAGCCATGAAATGGTTATCCACAAATTATGTAAGGATAATGTACAATATCAACAATATCAATATGTGTACAACGTCAACCACCTTCAAACACATGTACAATATACATTAGAATTTGTAGCAATCTATTTTGGACCAACTGTCATAGGAAACGAATACATTTGATTTAATTCAAACAAAACACAATTATAAAGATATATTATTGTAATATAAAACAATATCGACTACACTAACTCACCAGACTGAAATAAAACATTTACCTCCATATAAGGGGTCATCAGACATTAAAGAAATATTTGTAACCAATAAATATATAATTCTGAATATATTCTGATGATGTTTTGAGGACGTAGTAATCACTCTCAGATATTCTGTAATGTAGTTTTTGATGTTTTTTGTGTCAGCTTTATATTGATTTCATAAATTTCACATATTACCTGTCGTAAAACTAAATAATTTTTTTTTCTAGGGTACTTAACAGCACTTGGGCTCTACAGTTAGCAAAAAATAATGTAGTCAGGTATTTTCCTGTTGTAGGAGTTTTGGAAGAAATGAATACAACAATAAAAATATTGAAAAACAAAATACCATACTTCTTCAAAGGAGCAACAAGAGTTTATGAAAATGATCTATTGAGTATGGATTGAGCAAAAGGTAATATTCAATTTATCTATTTAATCAATGTCTTCTTTTAGATATTCCAAAGTATAGGAAACCAAACATATCAATGGTTGTAAGAAGAAAGTTAGAAGAGAGTCTAGTTGATGAAATTGATTTTTATAACTGGATAAAAGCCAGATTATTCAAACAGCTAAAAATTATATCTACAGTACATACCTTTCATTGATTAAAAAAAAATAAATCTAAACCAAAGACTGAATGAAATAACAGTAATAACGTTCTTGTGATGTACTGTTTGGTGATGTACTGTATAGTAATGAATATTACTGGAGTTTTTTCCCAACACCAAATCGTTATTTTCATACCTCGACACGCGTTTCAATCACCAAGTGATCATCTTCCCCTTGAAAATGATCGAAACGCGTGTCGAGGTATAAAAATAACGATTTGGTGTTGGGAAAAAACTCCAGTAATATTCAGTAATAACGTTAATATCAGAATGACAGATTACTTTATTCACAACTATAAATATGTGAAACATTATATAAAATATGCAAGAAATACTTCACATTTGAAAAACATACATTAATTGCATATACATAATAATGAATTTTATTGAATATTTTCAATACAAAAAAATGAAAATTGTTATGTCAGAAGTCAGCAGTTGATGCTTGCATAAAAAAAAATCATGTTAATATATAAATAAACCATGATGCAAACAGTAATACACATTGACAATCATTTCTTCTTGGCTTGTAAACCTGCCCCAGCATTGAATTTGAAAAATATTATATCCCCATCTTCTACAACATAGTTTCTTCCTTGTTGCCGGTACTTTCCTGAAATGAATAATTTTTTTAATGTTTTTTTTTCTTAAACATGCAATAAAATGAAAGAAAGTATCATTATATGGGGTAAATAGAAACACTGTTGATATTTTTATGCAAACAATTTTTTAAATTCACATTCCATATAAAAAAATTAAAATTGCTGAATCAGATTTTGTTACTTTATTTATTTGACTTATCATAAATATGAATTAATACATGCAATATAAAACTGTCCCTGAAAACAATTACAATTATTCACACTTTTCTCATAATAACACTTTCGTTCGAAGATAACTGGTATATGCAATGCTCATTCAGTCATCACTTTATCAAAAAGCAATTGACAGCTAAATGTGTAGATGAAATGTCTAAAAAGTTTTTTTTTAATGTCAGGGTTTTCAACTCTTTCCACTTTGAGTTTGATAGATACCTACAAACAAATCTGCAATCAATGTATATATTTTCTCTGTGTTAGGTCTTAAACTACTATATTTACATAATATTTATATTTTTTCTGATACTGGGTGTTATTATTGTTGTTGCAGTAGGTTTAGTTCACTTCGTTTGTTTATCCTTTTGATTTGCAGTCTAGTATCTATCAATAAAGTTCGACTGTTCTGCTAAAATGGAAAATTACTCTACTTTTTCTCTCACATAAAATTACTCTACTACACGGTTTAGAAAAACTGTTATTATTATTATTACATTATTATAACATAATATCCTAAATCTTTTCTTTTTGCAAGTTTATGGGATCATAGTACTTTGCCCTGCATATCTGAAAAAAGTAGAAAGTATGTGTTGCACAAAGTATCGTTCATCAAGTGAAATGGCTCAAGCTGAAACTGCAATAATTGTAAAATTCGACGTTAAAACTTCGTGTTATGGAAATTCACTGTTTCCATTGTATTGGGGTTCCATGAATTGATGGAAATAATAACAATAGAGAATCCTATGACAACCAACATAAATACTGAGGAACTCAAGAAATGGGAGAAGAAAGATAACAAGACGATAGGCGATGGATCATCTATCAATATCTATTTGATAAGTAGAATTTATAACCTCTGGCGTGAAATTAATCTGTTGAAATTATTCCTTCACAAAAATTCACTTGATGTTCTAATGTTTCAGTTATTTCAAAAATTATCAACAGCTTCCTATCCAAATTTGCTATGCTAGTAACTGCATGGAAAAGTAAGCAAATGTTTTCAGATTTCTTTGCAAAAGTGCCTGCGACAACTTTAGGACGTCCGAGTGAAGTCGAATGTTAGTGGAATTTTGGAAGACAAAGTAATCACAGAGTTCCTATTCATACCTAAGTGAGGTGAAATTTACTATAAATCGGAAATATTAATGATGAAGGTTTCATCATGACTGCTATGACTATTATGAATTTTGCAAATAAAATGGTTAACTGTTCTGCAATGGTTTGAGATTAGGCAACACGTTTAAAATGCTAATGAGACTTGACGAAAATTTGAATGCAAACTATAATTACGAATAGTCTCAACCTTTGGCATGAACGAATGGAAAATATCAATTCGAGGTATGTCCGATACACATTAAATAGTTGTTACAGTTCAAAGGGCATGTCTTAAAGATGACTTTGACTTCTGTGAAAGTTATAAGGTAGGATAGCAGAACCGAAGAAGTTTTAAAAATTTGGATCATCTCAAAGCAATAAAACCAGAAAAACTTATTAACAAAACTGTTTTTTGTTCCCTTCAACATGGATCATGATTATTTCTTTTTCTTAAAGTCTGATGTACTGGCTGAAGAACTATCTGTTTTCTGAAACATAAATCTGAAGTTTAGAAAAATTCGTCAAGTTTGAAACACTTGTGAAAAAATAGACTGGAAATGCAATCAATAATTTCAGATTTGATAATGGAACTGAATTTTCCAATAAGAGAATGTAGAAATTTTTCAAAAAAAAACGCATTTTATATAAAACCTCGGCACATAACAGAAGATCAGAGCCATGCAAACTATCACTGACAATGCACATTTCATACTGTATTCGAAAAACTTGACTGTGAATTATGGTTAGAAGCTGCCAATACTGCTATCTACAATGTGACACACTTAAGATGAAGACACTTCTGTTAGTCATTTTTTAAAGCAGATATTCGATTTTTGGTACAAGCGTAGACCTTTATGGGCCACACTTTCCGCAATACTTAGCCCGAGTGACAACCTCAAATCCAGCCTATTGCGATCCCGGTATCATGATCGAGAATTTGCCATTTTCGCAGGAACACAGCCGTTTAAAGCTGTCACTCCGGCCAAGTATTGCGAAAAGTGCGGCCCATGAAGGTCTATGCCAGTAGTAAGAATCAAATATCTGTTTTAAAAATGACTAAAATAGAGGGGTGTCTATATATCTTAATATCTGTAACACAATATATACTCAATAGATCAGTTTGAAATCATGCAAATCATCCAACACCAACCAAAACTAGTTTGAAAGATTATCACTTGCGGTGTCAGTCAGTGTCTATGTTCTTTAGTCAGTCAGTCAGTGTCTATTTTCTTTATGAGATAGTGAAAGGATTTCGAAATACAAAGTGACTTTTTATGCAGATTGAAAAATAGTTTGTATGGTCTTAGTCTCCACGATGCTGGAGAATTTATAGCTGTAGCAAACAAATGGTGACCACTGCGTTTTCGTGGGAAGTTTAGGTGCTGAAATTTTATATGAGGAGTTCTTTGTTAATGACATGGTGATTTTGACAAAATCAAGTGACACTCAAAACTGATGTAGAAATTAATGTTGGTGGAGCAAAATGTTTCTTGGCATTGAAATTTTGCGTTGACGGTTGAAAGACTTGATATTTCGAAAAATAATTCGTCTATTGATAATCAAAGTGCTATAAAACTTGCGAACAATGAGAATTTCATGGAAGTACTGAACATGTGATGTTGTCGAGAATGTATCACTGGTTGCCAACTACGTGTAGTCTATACTTCAACTCGCCGATATCATGACAAAAACCTTCACCAAAAAAATTACGTCAACTGATTTTTTGTACCTGATTATCGTTTGATAAAAAATTAATTGTAGTTGCTATAAAAGAAGTTCGACTGTTCCAACCCAAGGAGTAACCCAAGGATGTTTGGGAACAGGCAGAAGCAAAACATAAGATTCCTTCAGTACATTCAAGGGCGAGGCTTTCGTAACACTCGAATGTGTTTTTGAGGCCGGTAATTATATAATTCATTATTATCAGAAATATACAGAAAAAAATTTTTACAGAATAGGATATGATTTAAAATTAAAAATATATAAAATTCAACTGTTAGAAGATTAGATTGAAACAAATTACCTGCTGCCTTACAAGCTGACTCGGAACCTTCTTCTTTAAAATCTGAAAACTTCATAACTTCAGCCATGATGAAACCTTTCTCAAAATCTGTATGGATGCGTCCTGCAGCTTGGGGTGCCTTTGTGCCTTTCTATAAAATTATTTCATTGATCAATAGATTGAAGACAATAGATTGCAGATGAAGGTGAACACTTCTTTCCCAAACTTGAAAAATTTAAATCTCTCAATCGTTGACAAATTTATATGAAAAAATATAATGAATTATTTCACCATCCACGTAGGTAGGGTTGCTGTTCACAAGATACGAGTTATATGGTTCAAGTCTTCATGAATACTGTTCATTTCTATCAAAACTTGACTATATTACAATACTGAAATTTTAATTTTTTGCCTTTCCTCAGCTTATTATATGATGTAGTTAAGCTATTTGTGGCAAATTTCTTCCTCGAATTCAAACTGAACATAAGGGCTGCCGAAACAGCCAGTTGGTTTGCGAAATTTCCTTCCGGATATTTTAGTCTCGTAGACGAGCCCTGGAGTAGTCGACCTACAGTAATCCTGGACAAGGATTTGAGGGCCCTGGTGCAGACTGACCCATCACACGATACGTGGGATGGCAGAACTGAGCGTCAGTTAAAAAGCTCGAAAAGTGAGTGCCCCATATTTTGAACGATCAACAGAAATTGTTTCTTTTCGAAATGTATCCTTCTTTGCTTTTGCGTAACCAACAAGACCCTTTTTTGATCGGATCGTTACGTGTGACGAAAATTGGCTCCTCTACGACAAAAGAAGACGATCAGAACAGTGGTTGGACATCGATTAGCCACCCAGGTACTTCCCAAACGTGAAAACCCATCAAAGAAGACAATGGTTACTGAACGGTGATCAGCGGCTGGTGCTATTTACTATAACTTTCTGCAACTGCGCCAAAACATAACAGCAGAGTCTTTTCGTGAGGAAACCGACGAAATATACCGGAAATTGCGTCAGCAGCAGCCGGTAAAAGCATGTTTCACAAATCACAATTCGAAACGAATTGAGCGTCAAAGTTCTACTTCATTCACCATACTCGCCAAAAGATCCCATCAATTGAAGCACTTCGATAACTTTCTCATCGATAGACCTTTTGTCAATCAGGACCAGGCAAAAACGGTCTTCGTCGGCTTCATCGAATCCCGAGCACGCAATTTTCATGCTGACGAAATCAATCGACTTGTGTTACGTTGGCAAAAGTACACTGATTTTAATGACGCTCATTTTGATTGAATTGAATAAGTATTCACTGATATATTATAATTTGAATTAGACTCATGAAAATGGAAAAACTTTTGAAACATCCTAATAAATTTTGCAGGCTATTTTTTTCACTACCATGATTTAATGGCTTTAATTGTTCCTGCCCTTGATGAACAAATGTACCAGAATAGGATGTGCAGACTGCAGTTTGAGAAGTGCCAGATGATGACAGTACGACCAGCTGTC
>WOGN01007190.1:0-11983 GCA_015342105.1 Leptinotarsa texana | reverse complement strand
GAGTATAGTTGATTTTTTTTAATTTTCACCAAAATATATGCTTTGATGTCAAGACAAAAACCTGTTGTGTCAATTTTTTTTATTGACACAATATTGGTTAGTGATCTTAGTAGATTCAAAGTTTGATATAAGTATTTAATGTGACAAAAATCAGTTAAAATGTTGTTGACCAGTGTTATCAAACAAATCAATTTTATAAAGTCGCACGCGTAGAATCAAAGTGAATTGAAAGAAGTCCTGAAAGATTTAGAAACTGAATATGGCAACGTGGTTTTTAATATCGAAGTACATTGGCTTAGTTGCAATGCTAAAAACGGTATACAACTTAAAAATCGAAATACAATTGTTCTTGGATATGAAAAGTTATGCTTTTCCTCATTTTGGTACTGTAGAATGGAAGAATGTCAATGATTTTAAAATGTGAAACTTCAAGGCAAAGGACAGTTTATTCACGATTTGTATGATGAAATTCAGGGCTTTGAGCGCAAATTAAAATTGTGGAAATATCTTTTGCAGAATAATGTGTTTCACTTTCCACATTTAGAAAAATAAAACGTTAATTCTTCTCAATAATACGCACAATATATAGACATTTCATTCAACAAATTTCAATTACGATTCCAAATGTTCGAAGCTGAGAATACAGCACTTTCCATGAAAATGTTTTTCTCGCCATTTAATATCAATGTGAATACAGTTCTCGAAGACTCTCAAATGGATGTGATTGACATGCAGAAAAATATTTTTCTCAGTAAACATCGTGTAGCTACTTCTTCAATTCTGGCTGATATTGATCAGCTTGTATTTATCAAATGGTGGAAATATCCAATTAAAAATTTCAAGTGAATTCGTTTTTCTGTTTTTTTCTTATTTGTTTTCATTTTGCATTGAAATTTGTAAAAGAAATCTTAACTTTTTTCACCATTACATTTTTTTATTCCAAAGTTCATTATAATGGTTTATAAATTATTAATAAGTATTACTTTGTGTGCCACCCGCCAAAAAAATTTAAAATTCAAATTGGCCCGTTGATTAAAAAAGTTGCTCACCCCTGCTCTAGAATAATCGGAGATTATCACTATACAGTCCGAGATAGGTCTCGAGCTGAAGATTATAGGCTGCAGAGCAGAACAAATAAATACTGCGCCTATTCATCAACGTATCATAACTATTTTCAAAAAACCTCAAACTACTTTGTACAAAGAAATGTCTGTCAGAATTTCATCGGGGGGTCCCAATCGGATTTCGCTGAAATAAGTTGTTCTCGTTGTATTAGGCTTCACTTTAGAAGCTAACATACGACGAAATCATAAGAAAGTAATGGATAGGGCATACGTTTTGGTATATTTTTAAAATTGTCATGGAACTTTTCCTTTAAAAATATATTCGTTATTTAGCACAAAACATACGATTAATATCAACAACAAACGATTCCATCTGAAAATATCACAATTTTCAATTATAGCCAAACTTTGGTAAAAAAGCACAGCTTTGTGATATGTCCATTTAATTACCTAGTTTCACCTGTAATTGACACTTTTATATTTTTTAAATTTCAATAGAAAAAATATGCACACAAATCAACTAGTCAATAACAGCTCCAGATATTTTGTGGCAAAAAGGGTTTAAGAGATCAAAGGGTTTGTTCCGTTCACATTATTGGAGCACGATACAGATCCGTTTAAATGCATTTTCGGTGTTGCTTTGATCTTTTACAAAAATTCGAAAACGTATGCCCTCGATCTAGTACAGTTACATGAGCAATTGCTTTGTAGAAATCAATTTCAGAAAGTGGCTACATGAATCTGAAAGTTGTGGTTTGACTACAAAGGAGAGAATTGAAATAATTTATATTAAGCTACGTTTTTAGTGCTGTGTTTTTTCGAATGAACTGTCCATACTCAATATATATGATACTTAGTAAAATATAAGAAACCGTTTCCACATGGGTGTTTTCACCTCTCTCTTCTCGGTGTCCCAGTTCAATGTTACGTAGAACGTTCCGTCACTTAATCAAATGTTTCCATGATTTGTATTTATTCGCATTAGCCTGACCAAATGCTTCATTATTCAAAATGTATGCAGCTTCTGTAAATTTTCTATTGAACCAGTGCTTCTCCGCTATTCTCGACTTGATGTTTTCTCCTCGTTGAGTGTTTTTCTATGAGTACATCCAACAGTTTCTTGATTTCACCAGACTTGCCGCACATAATATCTGGTACAGATTGTGATCTCGAATCTGAAGGATATTCTAATATTGTACTCAGATCCAATTCTTCCTACCGACAATCCTCTGACCTGAGAACGGGGTAGGTAGCACTGGTTGTGACGGTTTCTCTTCCCTGCAAGGCTCTTTTGTTTTTCAGCCAAAGTTTGTTTCGCCAGATTTTTAAAGTAACAATTCCACCGAACATATTTTCTCATTTGGCAAAGTTTTACTGGCTAGAATGCATGACTTGATTCTAAATTGGTGCTGAAGAAATCAGCAATAATCCACTAAGAGATGAACCTTCAAGATCATAATCAATCGTGTACTTAGGCTCAGTAACACGAAAGAAAGTCTCGACAAGGAACTTTGACGCATGAGGAACTTTCTTCGGTAAAATGATTAGTTCCAAAAATGTACTACAGAAAAATACTTGAGACGTTTTAAGAGCGGTGCCTGTGCGAAAGTGGCGATCCACACTGGATCGCTGAATCGTTGAAGATTACATCCATTTGAAAAAACGGTCTCAAGAAGTTTATTCCACATAAACGCAGATCTAGCAAAAGTGAAATTTCGAAATATATTGAATATATGGAGTGGTTCACGAACCACTTGACATCAGAGTACACCTTTCAAACAAATTATATGGTTGAAGTTACCGTTACAAGTAGATGAAGAACAGGCATATTAGAAATATGCTTGTTCTACGAGGCCAGTATTTTATGTAAGTACAATCAAAATCGCCCAGAATACGATAAACATCAAACAACAACAAACTGAAATAGAAAAAATATTATTGGAATGAGTGTAATGAATCTATGAGTCTTCATTGATTCCCGTAAACATGGAAGAACTTTTGTGTTCGAAAATATTTTCAACATATTATTTTATAGCATCAGTAAACTCTTAACTTTCCTATACAGAAATTTTAATTTTCCTAGCAGAACTTGAATTAACAAATATGTTACAACCTAATCTACTGCTAATATAGGTACTGGAAAATACGTTCAGCGATAACTGGAAAATAAAAAAAAAATGAATTACTAGGAAAAATAGTTTGAAACACAAACTTTTTCAACATGCTCCAAAAAAAGGTAATGTGTTTGGAAACAATACAGATTCATCAATTCATTACATTGCACAATTCATATGATATAGAAGCTAATTATGACATTCAACTATTTCATAAAATACCTATATTTCTTGTAGGAAAAAACGTTTTTAGCTTTCTACTACTCCAACTTGATACAAAAAAGAGATGTGGGAATCTTCCATAAAAGGAAGGAAGTAATCAATTTGAAAATAAGTATCTCTATACATGGATGTGTAGATCATGCACAGAAGTAACTTTCAGATACAAACTGGAAGAAAGTCCTCCTGAAACAGCTACATTGAATTGCGTTTACAATTACATTGAATTACACGAAAGAACACTGAATTATACAGAAGATACTTCTCTCTACTCAGTTTGTATTCCAAATATTCATTATGAAATAAAATCAGATATCATTCACATGAGTTCTACTCTAAATGAATGGTAAAAGATTGCACTTACATGGAACACTGTCATCCTGACACTTACTCATGACAAGATCAACTCACATATTGTATTTACATTCATCTGCAAAGGTTAATCTCACGAAAAGCTTACACATTATTTATTTTGTGTAATATAATGAACTGATCGGTTTGTGGTGCACTGTTTGGAACCTTTGGTGTAGTAATTGATATTACTGGAGTTTTTTTCCCACCACCAAACCGTTATTTTACCACCTCGATCATCAAGTGATCTTCGTCTTGAAGATGATCACTTGGTGATCGAAACACGTGTCGAGGTGTTGGAATAATGGTTTGATGTTGTGGAAAAAAACTCCAGTTATATTGATCGGTTTGAATCATTTTTGATCCCCTTTTCAACGAAGTCGTGCTACTGAATTCTTGTTTTTAAAAAATGGCTTTCCCCAATAATTCATTTCGAACCCTTAATTTTATACTCATATCTAGGAAGTTTGAAGAAATTGCCCTACCATTTTGGGCTTCCTCATACTGTATTTAGAGTGACTACGTTTTTGGATGCTACTCAGCAAAATTTCTGATTTAATATCCACATCATATACTTGTTATGCACTTTTTGGAACCTTTGTTGTACTAATCAATATTACTGGAGTTTCATCCCAACACCAAACCGTTATTTTTAACATCTTGACACGTATTTCAGTCACCAAGTGATTGATTATCTTCAAGAGGAAGATCACTTGGTGATTTAAACACGTCTCGATGAGTTGAAAATAATGGTTTGGTGTTTGGATACAACTCCAGTAATCTACACCGCTATCTTGGTCAGTTCCCCTTATTCAATTGAAAGTGTTATTTTTTGAATCATTGTCATCAAATCCTTTCAGTTATTAATTCATTCAAATCCAACTCGTATCATGAAGGTCATGTCTTGGATAAAGACATCCTATTTGCTTCGATAGCAAAAAGATTTTACTTCATAATCGATGAAAATATTTTCAAACAACGACCAATAAATCGTTGCAAATACTTTGAAATAGCTTTCATCCTCGCAGTCAACTCACATACCACTGATGATGTCTGCTGCAGCAGCAGATGAAACATTTGGTACTAAAAGTTTCGTTCAACCACGGCATTTTCTCTAAATATTTCAAAATTTCAGCTGAGTCAATGAAGAATGACCACTTGAAAATTCAGTCACAAGTCGAATAAAAGCTTGTAAAAAATAACATAAATATGTTTGAAAAAACCAACCGAATAATTATTTAATTTTCAGAATGAACAAACTGAAATAACTTTATTTATCGCTATCCTCGTATATATTTGATGAATTTTCACTTCAGTGCGACCCCGCTCACGAGCATACCAATAATCCCTAATTCCGTTTGCGTATATATTCCAAACGGGCAAATAATAACCTTGTTAGATACCAATGTGGCAACAAAGGGACCAATGGCTAAGACAACAGACCTGTCAAGCGGTATTTGATCAGGGATTTACCCACTGCCCTGTCCCCAATCTCTCGTGTCGTTAGGATTGTCCCTTGCGAAAACTATAAAAGCCGTCCTTTTGAACGGAATGAGTTCAAATCCTTATTGTTACGAACCAGGGCCCTCAGAGATGTTCTCGATACGAACCTTTCCTATTTAGGGAATTTCTGCAGGTTTCTGCATTACTGAGAACTATTCGAAAATGTTCGTCAGTTTCAACAATGATAACTTCAAACCGAAATAATTGTTTCCTGATGTCTTTAGATTTTCAATCGTATCTAATCTGAAAATGAATTGAATGTAAATTTACAGAGGGTATGTTCAAACTATTAAAAAGGGCAAACTAAAAAGTGAGTGTGAAAAAAATCTGCAGTCGGTGTGACTAGAATACACGGTCAGTCGTTTGCGAGCCCGAAGGAATATAAAGCTATTTCAAATTATCTGAAAGAACAATTCGATCAGGCAAGTCTCAACTCACCTACGCTGTAGGTTGAGACTGGCCTAAACGAATTGTTCTTTTGGATAATTTGATTTAGTCAGTCTTCAAGTATGTCCTCTTACTATATGTGAATGAAGATATTTGAGTTTCTTATTCTCTAATAACGTTATTGAGTTGAAAAATATTATTTGGGTATATGCTTCGTTTCTGAATAATAATTTTGGTGCAAAATATATTTTTTTAAGCGAACTGTCAGTTCAATAATCAAGTATCAACCTTTCTTAAGTCCACTACCTCCAATCCCAAACAAAACCCAAACAAATTTTTCGAGATAGTAACTAAGTACAGTAGGTTCAAAATTCTCTTTACTGATGCATCTAAGACAAATGAAGATGAACGAGTTGGTGCATCAGTTATATCAGGAACCAACATCCCTGTATGCCTCCCTGTATGTCTCCAGAATTCTTATACGAGAGAACTACATGCCATAGCCGAAGCGGTTAAACTATAACGTTAAAGATTCGGTGATATTCATTGACTCCCTGAGCTCCTTACAGAGTATCAAATAGCCCTACTCAAAACATCCCATACTAAAGAACATCAAGACACAGTTATACGCCAACAAACTGAACATGCTATACAGCTGAAGTTGTGAACATTTGTTCGAGACGAGGATGCCAGTATAAAAAACAATCGCTAATCATAATCCACGAAATTCGAACATTAACTTCATTTTTTGAACAGAACTCATAGTTCATATACTTCAAATTTCATCAAAACAAAACTTTTCAGAAGAAGAAACTTTGTCTATCATTATTTCGAAATATCATCTCCATCAATTTGTATTAAGAAGAGGCCATTACTTCATCCTCCTTACGAAGACGGCATCATCAAATTTTTCTGTACTAACTGGGATCTTTTCATCTGCAACATATATCCTTACATTTGAGGTTAACTTGCTTCCGATCTTATCTCTCAGTTTCAGAAATCATTTTAAATTGATTATTTTTAGAAGATATATTTAACATAGTTATTTTTAACAACACTACCGAAATACAAATCATGAAATTATAAAACAACAACAAAAATTGAGTGGTGCTCCGGGGAGACTCCATTGATTCCAGTGGCGCATTTGCTTTTTCAGCTGCAGGAAAACCCGGAAAAACCTGCAGCACCACATCATCTGAAGATCTTTATCTGCTAATGTCCTCTCTTTCATATAACAAAATGTAGGGTGTCTCCAGAGACTCCAATAAATTCAATACATCGCCAGAACACTTAGTGACACGACTAGCGTCAAACTTAAACCAGTCATTTCGTCTTTGACTAAGGCGTAATAATGACCAGATTCCATGCCAGAACCACAGTGGACAATGACTGACTATAATAGTGGTCTGCTAGACTGAAGTGTTCATCTATTTCGAACCTTCGTAAGAGTAAGGTACTTCCGTCAGAGGTTGAGTCATATTTGAAGATCATCAGTGTTATTATTATATTGACTGGTGCCTCAGATATACTTGTTTTCTTATAAGAGTCAGTTAGTATGGCGCATGTTTGGCAATACAGTCGATCATCACCTGCTAAAAATTCCAATTTCAGATGATTTAACAATAAGCTTTGCACAGACTGGTTATTCATCATATTAGGAAACGCTAGTTGAGGTTCCAGACATCTACATACGTTTTTATTACCTCCTGAACATTTATTATAAAGCAAACCAGTGAGGATTTTAGGATTTTTTCAACAAGAGATTTACACACGCAAGACGAGGTAGACTGTACGGAGGAGAAAAAGATGATACATTAGTACGAAACTACAGCTGCATGAAGAGGTGTTTGAGTTTGGTGTACAAGTAGAAAACATTCTTGTTCTCATTCATCATTAAAACCTTGTTCTTGAAATTCTTCGTCTGAACAACACTTGTGAAATGCTATTCATGTAGCATGTAGTGTAGTGTAGTGTAGTGTTTCGTAAATTATCTAATCCAATTTTTTTCTTAAGATTTTCAGGACAACTCTCTACTGATTCCTATGACAATGGATGTAAAGCAAATTTTATTTAAATTTTTCAGTTTTACACATCAATCTAGATAGAGAAATATGTCTAAATATCCATTTTGAAAACGAAAATTATTGAAAATTATTTTTGCAAGATTCGATTGCAGATAATATCACAATATATACTCTGACAATGATCATTCAACGATAGCATAGTTCAGTAGATGATCTACTGTACCTAAGTGTTAAACATGAATGCTCATTTCAACGGTATTATTCCTCCTAGAATGCTGAAGTTACTAGATTCTGAGGGAAATAGCGCATGCAAAATTTCTTGTTTATGTCATTCATTATTTACCCACGGAAAATCAAAAATATCTTGAAGCCTTCTTGCTGAAAATTATATGAACGCACCTGAAGTTACATCGAATTCAACAAATCTATACAATAAATATTAACGGCAACAGTTCAGAAGAGATGTTGACAGAATTGCATTTGAAATAATTCATGAGAACAATATTTTGATAACAATAGTGAAACCCGTACATTACATTCGTTGTACGTTACATATATTCATGATATTTTTTAATTTACTCGGAATAATTAGTGAGCAATTCATACAAATTTCCTCTATATAGTAATGCACAGCATGAATTGCCACATTACCGCTAATATGCAGCCATTTCAAAATCGATACAAAGATTGCCATCATTTGAAACTCATTTATTCGAGGGACACATCAATGAACAACATTCATTTGAACTTCAAAAAGCTGATTAACATGCATTCCCTAGATAATAGGACAGTTTTTTCCTCAATCTACTCTGAAGAGCATTGCTCGTAATGAAGATTGCAGCAAATATGTGTAAAACTGCACTGAAGCCACTGGATTTGGAAAAAGTAAACTTACTACTGTCAAAATTTGTATTTATGAATTCCGTTTCCAACGGCTTCTATGAACACAAATCATAGTTAATTAATCTAAAATGAATGAGGGTATAAATTGCCATCAAAGTAGCATAAAGATGAAGAGTGCCGTGATGCAAAACAACATTGAGGGTGACAACATCAACGTGACCAGTGAAAAAACAACATCTAAAAGGGACTAGGTATATAGAAACTCTTGAGTGATCGGAAATATTGATGTAGTCAGGACATTTCGTCAATTCTAACAAAATATAATATAACAACTTCTGTCACTCTGATACCAACATAATGATTAACAACATATTTGCGAGTATTTTATTATCCATTTTATATCACAGATACTACAGAGGTACCAAAACATACTCAATTTTTTCATTGAATAACAAACTTCTCATAATAATTTTGCCAACAGAGTATTGTGTTGACTTTGAGAAGTAAATCATATAAATAGTCATTTTTAAGAAACTTACTTTTCATTGAAATATAAATCAAAACTTACTGATTTATAAAAACAGAATGAAAATGGATTTGAAAATTATTAGAATCCGGATAGTAGAGAAAGAAATAATTGTATAATCCGGTTATATGAGAGGAAAATCGACCTACGTAATACGGCGTTGTAACTTGTAACTGTTGTAAGTTATAGATATGCTTTTCTCTTCAACAGAGTTCTGGAATGAAACAGTATTTCTTGGAAGGTAATAAACAACGGCTATAGAAGATCTTACAGAATTGACTTTTTACAATGCACAGTGAAATTTCCAGATTATTTTCAAGGATCTAAGAAAGAGATGGAAGTATTTCTCAAGAAGTAACATTATCATTGAAAACCAACATATAGTTTTTTCAATTGTATGAGCAAAATTCATAAAGAGAAATTTTACTGACAAATTGGATGAATCATTAGGTATATGAATTTTAATAATTCAAACACAGCAACATTTATGAGCAAATTCAATAATCATCTTTCAATTGTATTTGTTCACATTTCACGATAGTAGAAATAATTTATTTTTGAGAATAACTAGTGAAAATTCCCAAATAACATTCAATATATTTTGTCTCGTTACTGAATAGTTCTTCATGAAAGCTAATTTTATTTCAGATTCACGATTGAAAATATGATGATGATGATCGATTTTATCAATTTTATCTATGAATTATTATTTTTCGAAAACATCAATCAGTCCTCTCTGTATAAAATTACTAGGTAATCATTTATTTCATTCCATCAGATGATGAAAAAAGTCTATCCTAGTTAGAAAAGTTACCCCATTTCACTTCTGTAACATTGTAA
This sequence comes from Leptinotarsa texana, assembly GCA_015342105.1. Taxonomy (NCBI): domain Eukaryota; kingdom Metazoa; phylum Arthropoda; class Insecta; order Coleoptera; family Chrysomelidae; genus Leptinotarsa; species Leptinotarsa texana. The sequence goes on along the minus strand of WOGN01007190.1, from coordinate 2,112 downwards.
TCTATCATCCTGGAAAAATCTGAAACTACAAAGTAATACCTGAAAAAACTGTAATCTGTAACAATGCTGTCATCTGTTTCTTTCACGATAATGAAAATTATTTCTACCCTTTCCCCCCAACCCACTTCATCTTTTTCTGATACAATCTGTAACGTTTCATTAGCTCTTTCTGTTGTTAACCCTGTGTGAATCTGAAATACAGTTGCAGAGTAACCCAATTTTTATTGATTCTAATATCTATCTATTTCCATATTTGCCACATAAATTATTCATGACTGGGAATCTAATTTATGGATTAGAGTTATTTCGCAAAACTTTCATTTTTAATGTTAAATCTTAAATAGATCAATTTTCAGTGCATTCCTGGGTGAAAATATGATTATTGTAATAGGTACTTGATTCGATAGATATAAATATTTTACAACAAACGTAATACATCAATAAATTATGTGAAGTGAATTGCACAATTTTTCAATAATTCTAACAGATTCACAGACACCTTCTTCTTACATATTGCGAATAACTTTTGATGCATTTCTACTCAATCCAGTTTGATTATTCGAAACTTGTTGATAAGAAAAAATCGAAGGTGTGAAATTTGAAAAGTATGGGGGCCACTCGGTCTATCCTTGTCTACTGATTCACTATATGCAAAAGGCAGAAGTGAGCCACCTTGTTTCAATGGTTTAGTTAAAACAAACTCCCAGTTAGTATTCTTCTGTGAATTTTTTTCATAGTAGCGTGGAAATCGTGAAAATTCAGCAAAACGTCCGAAACTGACATTTTAATTTACGTTTTCTGCACAATAATCTGCCTACTGTCGTATTATTATGTGATGAAAGCAGGTAAATATCAAATATGGCATATTTAGGAAATGATCAATGGAGCGTACTGTTACAATCTCTCAATAATAATAGAAAATTGTTTAATAAATTGGAATATAATTTTTTGTCACCCTGTAGAACAGCGACCTTCCGAATGAAATATCACAGAACCCATATTTTTAATGAAAACAAAACGGTATTCAAAAACGAAGTTCTACCTTTTGCAAGATTTTTTATGAAAGTTTGGTTTGCGAAATAACAAATTCGTTGAAGATATTAGTTGCTTACTGTGACACATGGAGAGGCTAAAAAGAATTTTGAGTAATATCCGCAAACACCTAAACTACATTTTTGATCTAACATTTTACTGATCGAATGAAAGAAATGCTACCAAACTTCCTATGTGAAATAGTACAGCTTGTCAAATTTAGGAAGAGACTCGAGAATTCTTTATTTTCCTCTATCGCTCTCACCGTCTTTGAACAAAGGTGTATCTAGTGGGCGGGATTATATCTAAATTCAAAAAAGCTCTTTCTTTATCTGACAAACCGTATCGATATCTGATTGAGGTTCTTCGGCTAATTAAAATGAATTTTTCGAGGCAAACTCTCAATTATATACTTTCGAAAAGATAATATGTCCTGACTCATCGCCTGAAATCACTCATGAATTCCAACAACTAAGAAAACATTTATAGATAATAGACACAAAGACAGTAAGTTGCGGAGTGGCTCTGGGCCAACGTACCACAAAACCATCATTAGTGACGCAAAGAGGACCTTCCCGAGACGCCAGCGAGATGGCGCTGCGGTCAGTCCCTGTAACAGATAAAACCAGTCAGTCGATGATTGTCACCTGCAATACAAATAAAATTTATGAAATAATCAAAATAATTATGACATATTTTCCGAAACGTTTGTATCACTGCAGCATACAAATCTGAAATTTCACATACTATCATATTCAATAACTTTTGAAACAAATTCAAGCCGGAAACTTGGTTGATGAAACGATTATTCCTGTTTTTTCACTGCAGAAGATTCAATATCTCAACTCTTGAAAACGACTCAACATCAGGTCCTGATGAAACATTACATTACAAGAAACCTCGTGTTCATTCAATAAATATGTTTAAATATGAAAATCGAAAGCACCGTATTGCAATAAATCAGAAGCCGGCCCTGACAGTGCTGCACGTGCCGGGCTCGTGGCAACGGCAGAGAAAGCGGTCAGATCAGACGCGAACATTCCTTATACGCCGAAGAAGCGAAACGAGAGTTCGAGAAGA
>WOGN01007189.1:524-11983 GCA_015342105.1 Leptinotarsa texana | reverse complement strand
TCTCTCGAGAAAAATATCTGGTCGAGGCAGGAATCGAACACACGACCTTCCGATCGTGAGTCGGACGCGCTACCACCACGGCCAATTCCACAACATTTCAAAAAACCTGACGAAAAGATACTTCGAGCTAAATCAGACCCAACATAAAACTGTTGGAAACGAAATAGTCTAACCCGCAACATGCAACTTCTAGATAAGCCACGAAGCAACTATACAAAAGTGTCTGGTCTGTATTTCCATTAAAACAGCTTTCAAGAGCTTTATTTCGAAACACAATGATGGAAAATCGTTAACAAAGTTTTAATGTTGTAAGGGTAGAGAGAGGAGAGATAAATGGATGCGTTTCATTAGATATGCATAGAAGAATGTGTAGTTTGTATACATCTACTGAACACACTGACCTATTTTCTCAACTTCACAGCTCAATTTCGAAGGAGTTTGTTTACGATGAGAGTAAATAGAAAGCGAAACCAAAATTTATGTTAAATACTCTCACTTTGCATATAATATATATTCCTTGATATTAAATGAGGTAATTGCTTTGTTAATTCTCCAGGTTTTCACTAAACAATTTACAAAACCGCAATTCTTTCTTAAATATGTAATAGCTCCTTCAGGCATGTCAATAATTCATAAACACAAATATATAATAAAACCCGTATTGCGCTCTTTTGAACTTTTTTTTTGTAAAAAAATTCGCAATAAAGTGCATTGACTATTTTGTTTCAACAATTTTTTGAAAACTTCTCAATGGTACTACTTTGAAGACCGTTGCACATATCAAATTGTAGAATTGAAGGCTGTTTCAGATCACATACCATTGTTACCGTATCACAAGAATATGGGATCAAGTGGGATCATGTAGATATATGGGTACAGTGTAAGGAAGAGTTCTTCAATACTTGTTTGTTAACTATTATTGATAATCATGTTTTTTTTCACTCGCCCCACTAATGCCACCTTACTATTTTCAACATTTTGTAAATTATCATTGTCACTGAATTTCGACATTTTTCACAAGTCTTCACAGTCTTCACAATCTCGTTTGTTTTATTATTATTGATGGTTACTGGATTCTGTAAAATCTTACTTGAAATTTTTAGATTTTCTTTGAGAACTGATTTGATCAATTGTCCAATTTAGACAGACATACCTGACGCCATCAAAATTTTTCATTTACATTGGATTTATTTATCCAGATTACATTTAATGTGTTGATAATTTAGTATTTTATTTTGTTTTGCCTTCATCTATTATTTTTTATATTTTATCATCCGCAAAAACAATTGGAAAGAACTCATCACTGAACTCTCTGGAACATTAGTTTCAATTGTTATTATTTTGTATCAATATTTGATTTCGTCCTACCACCTCCCATCTCTGGTGGTAGAGATTTTCAAAAAATATCTAGTAAAATTACATAAAAAGCTTTTCAAAGCTTTCACCCCAAAAAAATATTATAGAGAAATGAGGAAAACAAGAAAATTAAAACACTAATACGGTTCATGACAATATTAGTTTATGGGTATTTTTTTAGCTTGACATCCTCCATGATTATAAATATCAATATTGTGTCGATTCAAAAATGTATTCATTATTTTTTTGATTGTTTTGTAGATAACTGTCCACGCGTATGATAAGGCGTATATGAACGTAAATAAAATTGCTTTCAAAGAATTTATGTTGAAATAGGTATTGCTGAAAAGAGTAACAAACGCATGGCACTAAAAATAGCCTTTACAGATGAATATCTAAAATTAGATCGGAGAACAAGGAACTAAAGGAAATTCAATAGACAATACAATTGCGGGTAGTAACAAAATTTTGTGAGATGAGGTGTATATAACAAAGGATATTAATCTAGTGCAAGTATATGCGGATATCTGACAAGTTTGACAAGAGATAATCTAAAGGTAAATTTTCACGTGGGAGAAATGAATTTCAGAATCCAATGATACATATAAACAATTATAACAAACAAACATAGTCGCGTTTATCAAAATTTCACAAATATATTGAAAATCTTTACGAAGCAAACACTGTGTTTATATTTTAAATTTAGCATCAACCGCGTCTGTTGAATATTCCAAAACCTTTTAAAGCTATTCCAAGTATTTTACTTTGCGAACAATTGCTGGGAGAAAATTGAATTAGATTCTAGTTTTCCAAAGCACAGGGAGAAATAAAACGTATTGTTGAAATAAAGGCCGGAGGAAACACGTTTCATTGAAACTGGAGTAGAGAATGGCGTATTGGCGTGTTAAATATTAAAAATGCACTCTTTGAGCGTATGTATATTCCGATAATTGTAAATTATCAGTGGTCTCAAGACCACTACGCAGGATTTCGTACGGCCTCTCTGAGAGATTGAAGCCTGAATTAAAAAAGGTTTACTCTGATGGATTCATAACCGTTAGATTTACACTTGTCAACAATTTCATTTACTATCAGCTGAGGTAAAGAAAAAAGTGGAGATTGGATTTCATTCAATTCGAAAAACAATTCTACTTCGATTTTTTTGAGACAACAGTTCATAATAGATTTTTAAAGAACACTGAAAATCTGAAAACTTGAAATATTTATAGTGAAAAATTTTCTTTATACTTTCAGGAAATAAATGTGGCAAATTAATGGGTTAAATGATATATAAATGATGATATGGAAGTTTTCTGGATGGTTTCTTGTATTCGTTTCTTTAGGATCTAAAGGAAGACCTTTGGTTAATTCTGTTATATCTTGTTTTGTATGCCATCATATTCGCTAATAACTAATAACATACATATTTCAATGGGGAATAAAGCGACAAAAATATCGCTGACATATACGTAAGATTCATACTTCAGTGAAGTACATGTACTGAAAATTCATAATGGTCAGACTTTAACACTTAAAATATTATCTAGTAACTGTGTAGTATGTGTCCATTCTCAGATATTTTCTCACAAGATCAACTATGCTCAACCACCCACCAAATGAATGTAGTTGGGACGGTAGTAGAGTTTATCGATTTCATCGAAAATATGTTTTTGAAATACGGTGCCTTCTTTACTGTCAGCTGATCTAAGTACAACTAAGATGGGAGTTTGCTTCTAACTGTACGAACATTCTTTTGGGTATTTCAGATGATGTGAAAAATATTGTCACTAACATGTCTGTTTACTTTAGCAGTGCCGCTAATTTTATAGTTCCTTGATATTATCAGAGCAACTACCACGAATAGTGAAAAGTATAGTGAAAGTGTCCCACATTGGGCACCATATACGGTTTTTTACTAATAAAGATTTGTTCCTTTATTAACATGGATAATATTTCGTGAACTGCTGAGTAAAATTCTCATAATAAAGTGCTATTTTAATACATTAATCGCTATATTGACCGTGAAAACACCAAATTACTTGCATATCTTTTACAGGTTTGGCTAGATAAGTTCAGTATCGCTATTATTGTACAAACGTTGGAATAAACTAATGAAGTTTCAAAATATACTATATGGGAAATAAAAAAATAACCAAAAATATATGAGAAAAGGAAAAAGAAAATAGAAAATTATAACAAATCACTTGAGATTTCTGGAAGTCGCCTTCACACTAAATCATTCCCATATGTTACGAAAGGTAAAGTCAACTTCACTGCAGCTAAAGAAAGAAAGGAAGGAGGTTGTGGATCTATATGTATTTCATCTTGCTGAGGGATGATTTGTGATTGAAAAATGACATGACTCTTCGTCAGATGAATCCTATTGCAGACTAACAGATGGTAAATTTATGTACCTACACATGCACATATGTGTTAAAAAATGTAAACATGAATGAACAATCAAAATGTAACCGATTAGTGAAGCATGAGTATTTAATTAGCCTAACACTATGCACTTTTACAAGAGGAATTTTTTCCATTACTAAAATTAAAACAGAAGAAGAAAATCCGATTAGACTGTAGTTAATTTCGATGAGACGATAAATGAAAGAATGAATTCAATTATATTCCACCCCATTAATATAAAAAAAATTAACTAATGTTTAGATTGGTCTAAATCTCATTACAACTGACGAAAGACTTTTGAAGAGCACAGCCATTTTTTGGTCAAATCAGAATATCATTAGGAGTTGCATGTTATAAAATCATATAGATTAAAGAACTACGGTTATATAGAAAACCTAATGATGTTATTCATAAGTTTGGTGGTGATAGTTTTCCAATTATGAATTGAAGAAGCATGTAGGAACATTTCTATGAAACTTATTAGAGCAGAAGTCACACTGAAATTAATTATTTGTTGTTGAAACTGTTGCTAACAAAAATTTGATATTCTGGTGATTAAATAATGGCGGAAAAACATCTGGACTAGAACTATTGTTATAGTAGCAGTTGGAGGAATCGAAATTGATGGATCAGATCCAAATCCAAGGCTGTAAAACCAGCCAGTTTTATAGATATCTTGTTGAGTCCGAGTCGGACTTTATCAAATTCAATAACTTCTTAGATTCAATTCTAATTGAAACTCACCACTTTCACAGAAATGTCGTGAAATCAATATCTTATTTTATAAGTCAAACTAGTGAAAGCAGTGTAAATCTCAGGTTAAATCATTCAATAAAACGAATTAAAGATATCCTTTAACAATTTGTGCCAAAAAAGAAACTGAACCCGGCACGCGAGTTCAAACATCCAACTGAAATATTGAGACACCATAAATCGAACCTCATTAGTTCTTACTCGAATCGAATTGAAGAAAATGAAGAGTATTTACTGATGTTTAAATCTGAGCTATGAAAGAAGAATTGTGCTAAACAGGTATAAAACTTATTTTGCAGTTATAAATATGTACTACACTTTGGAACAAAACAAGTTTTTTTGCTGAACCGAATTTGAATTCATTTCAACTGAAAACTCTGAAAGACTAATTGACAAACTGACAACTTATTTTGCCAAGTATTACAAAAAGATTTATACCGGTTCAACCAGTTAAATGAAATGAATCTATTCCTTTAAACTTTGGAGCAGAATAAAAATGGATGGTAAACGGGAGTTCACACTTCCAACTGAAATATTGAGAAGCCACTAATTAAAATCTGTCTTTATTTGAACCGAAAAATTATTTGTATGATCGCTAAATGGGAGTTAGCTTCCAATTGGAATTCTGAAAAGCAACTCATAAAAGCTCATATGATTTTACTCGATTCAAAATATTAAGGAAACTGTCAAGTATTTCCCTTTTCAAGTTGAATTTTAGTTGGAATAATAATCCCGAAGAAGACTTTTCATATTCACAACCCATTTTTCAGAAGTATGTCCACAAATCAATGAGTTGTTTCACTAATCGTGTCACTAGTTCAAGTTACAGCAAGATTTGCAGAGTTTAATCAAAAAATCAAACGAAGGTGAAAATACAATTTGGAACAAAAAAGGAGATGGATGTAAAACGGGAGTCCACACTGAAATATTGAGAAGCCACCAATTAAGCCTCATCAGTTAGGTACGTCATTTGAGGCGAGCTAAACAAATTTTGATGAAGTCGGAATGAAAATCGATCGGGATAATAAAGGCCGTTCTGATCGGGAGCGTGTAATTTCATGTCAGATCACTTCACACAAACACAATTCCACTTGTGCTCCGAACGCGTATTCCCAGATAATTTCGCGTTCGCAATTTGTATAGCAAAACAAATGCACCGATTAAACACCACCAACAGCCTCGAGTGCAAACCGTTCACTCCACCAAAACATACACATACATTGCGAGTAGCGCGTCGAATACTGTTCATCGTCTTCTTTCTGCCGATGGATAGGTCCGCACGCGTAGGGCGATATCATCGTACTGGCGACACAGAACACAGAATATTCTGTGCTGGCGATGAGCCCGGAACACTCCGAAAGCCGAGCGAGCCGACGACGAATTTCAGAGCCTCAAAGGGCACTACACCAGACTGGGGTAATGGGACGGTAGCCAGGTCAAAATAGCATCTTTAGGAGTCGAAGGCTGCAGGGGTGGGCTAGCGCAGTGGCGGGGGTTATGGATAGGATGGGAAACGATTAATCTATCGAGCACATGTCTCTCGCAAGACGTCTTAGGGTTTTGATTTGATTATGGATGAATCAACGGATGTCGATCGCACAGCTGTGTGCCACTCACCAGAATAGATTCGGAATTTGTATTTCTGGAGAGTGATGTGTGGCCAGAAATGTTGGGATTAGAATTAGTGAGACTAATGGATCGGTGGTTGCAATGGTCCAAATGTTGTGGTGTTAGTTGACATATTGATCTATTTTTAGTCAAATCGAACTTGGAATTATTCATTTGAGTCGGTATCTTATCGAAAGACTTACGCAATATGAATGCGGCATTGAGATCACACATTAATTTATTATGTTTAGTTCAAAAACTTTATAAAAGCGCTAAAAGGTTACAAAGTGGACTTCAGGGTTTATTGATGAGACGGTTATGCTTTAGCATCAGTTTAAAATGGATGGCTTGAAGTGTTCCTTAGAAATAATAACTTGTCGATTAACCATGATCTAGAGTTTAAAGGCTAATATCGATCACAATCGATAATTCAGTGTCAAATCTCTAACTGAAAATTTAAACTGTCGATTACCGCAATATATAGTTGGAAGAGCCGGGTACACATAATCGATAGTTCCAACTATCGAATACGCCCAATGGATTATATCGATGTCGTTTAATTTACATTGAAACACTGATAAGTTATAACTTTTCGATGTCTTAGTGATTAGAAGTAACCAGGGGTCAAGTATTTGATGTCCATAGGAAGGTTCGCAGTACTTATAGATATAATCTTGATAGTTTACACTATTGTTCACAACTCAAAATGGCAGAACTAAACTTTCTTGTTCATAAGCTAGTTACGTTCTCGTTGAGTTGAAGAAAATAAGATATTGAAAAACATGTTATGAGGGAAATAGGTAAAAGTAACTGGTATTCTAGAACGTAAATTCAAGAATTTTCGTAAATCGTCGACTTCTGAAAAGGCAAGCAAGATATACTAACTGATTAGAACGTATTTTCAAAAAAGTAGAACGTGAAAGTAGCCTTCGAAACTTCTTTTAGGTAACCCTAGAGATAAGATGTTGGAAAATGAAAATTGAAGGATATTTAAAAGCTGATGGAACTGTGACAAAATATATATCAGCCAGACTGAGCAAACCATTGAAACTTGTTTCAGAAAACTCGAAACCCCTATCCAATTTCGAAGACCAGAAAATTTAGCGTCACTCAACCCGCCTTGGAGAACGACTACAAAATAAATTAAAACTGGCATGAGAACTATCAACGTTTCAAACAGCCCATTGTTCATTATTGAATAATTAATCTAGTAAAATCAGCAGCACGAGAAAATTTTCCGCGAATTCCTACTGGAAATCAATGATGTGTGTCGGAAAGTGAACTCTTTTAGATATAAATAAAGACCATTTTTAGAGTTAGTAAATTTTCTATTTATTTTTGGTACCTTGGGAGCTGTCTGACTTGTCCACTTAGTCCAAGTCTCCAGAAAACACTGAAACCCATCTTCTCATGACACTAACTCCATCAGTTTCGTTCCCTGTACTAGTCTATACAGGTTCCCGTTGGATTTTCGTCATATTCTTCTGTACGTCAATATATTGCCTGCCTCCTGTGATTCAGAGCCTATGATTCTATTCCTGCATAATATGCAGCTGAGGTCTACGTTGTACAGCCCCATTTTATTCAGGTGTTCTCTAAGTGGACAATGACCGGTTAGTAAACCTGTAATTATTCTGAGCTGATCCCTACTATATTGAAATAGTTCTTCGCTTCTTTTCTTGGACGGTTCCCTAATGAAGGTTCTACTGTGTTTGTTGCCAGGTACTTTGGTCCAGTACTCTGTGTGCTTATTATTGGTTCACGTCATAATCTCGTTTCGTACCAATGATTTTGGTACCCCCAGAGTTGGTTCAGGAGCTATATATGAAGTTGATGATCCGCGTCTAGCGCATTCATCAGCTTATATAATTACCTGTGATTCCTGAATGCCCTGGCACCCAGTACAAAGTTGATTTGTTTCTCTTTGAAAGTTCATGCAGTTCTTCATGGCATTCCCATACCAGTTTTGATGTCACCTTCGGGTTTGTCAGAGTCCCTAGTGTGCTCTTGCTGTCTGTAAAAATATTGATCCGCTCATTTCTTTGAGGTCACAAGATAGCATACACTGCAAGATACCATACACTTCCGCCTGAAAGACGGATGTGTATAGTCCTAGCGGATAGCTGTAGAATTAGTGAATAGTATACTGTATCTTCTGAAGATGCCAACTTGGTTAGTGAACCGCGCGTCGAGAAAAGTGTTTCAGTTCTGGCGCTTGGGAAAAGTGCTTATTATAAATATTCCATAGTTCAGTTCTGATTATGTATTTCCATCAAAGTGTAGATCAGCTGAAATCAATATTTCCACATGTCAATTACTATAATCAATATTTCGAATCGACCAATAGTTGTAATCGATTGCTTGAAGGGTTGATTGAACATAATCAAGAGTTCAGATTAGTTTCAAGCCCCAATCGGTAGATCAAATTGTCGATTATAGATAGTTTGAATTCTCTATTGTTCATTAGGCAAAATTGATTGTTAAAATTGGTGATTATACGTGTCGCTAGCTTGAATTGACGATTAGTGATAGCAAACAATTCTGAAATAACTAATCTTCTCATCTCTGCATTTTTTGAATTCGGCTTTCTTCTATCACGAAAATTTAGCATACAATGTTATTTACTTTTACCTCTTATATGATTATTTCTATTGCAACCATAAGTACTACTTTTGTTGAACACAATGATTAGTGATTAAAATATGCAATCTAGAGATGGCATTAGAAAAACCTGGAAGGCTAACATAACCTCCGTATAGATTACCAAAGTCCTCCTATCGTGATATTGGTTGCCTGGTCCTACTAATAGATTTGTTAAAATCTGTTTTTTCGTTAATCACCTGTCGCTTCTCTATGAACGACAACCCTCAGAAGTAGAAACTACTCGTGCGAGCTAGAGATTAACGAAGTCTACCGTTTAAGCGCAATTCATAAAACGGTTTGGACGCTATGTAGTGAAATTCGATCGTACGGCTGTAGAAACTGAATCACTGTTTTACTTAGCGATTGATTGAATGAGTAGAACAAACCACTCATGTCAACCTGACCGGCTATCATACCGTACTACTTTCATTACCACTCAGAGAGTTCGCTCTTAGAGTTTTTTCAGTTTATACTCAAAGTCCATTCAGTTCCAACAAGTATTGGGAAAGAGGTTATCCACATCAATGGTGATCCCTCTAAGGAGGCAAGGCTCAGTACTCCGGGATATCGCTTGATGCCCTACACGCTCCACTGCCGATACTTCACGAGGCCCACAGGCCCAGGTATCATCTTTTTTAGTTTGCTTCTAATAATATGCAAGTTATTCGTAAAACTGCGCATTTGTCGAAAGCTAATATGACGTTAATGCGATTGTCAGACACAAGTATTTTACCATGCTATTTACCACAGCAATTTGCAGCATGTTTAGATAAAATAAATAAACTATATTCATTAGCAAGATAAAAGCATTCAGTTTATTATTACGCCGAAGTAAATGCTATTGTATCTAAATTAAAATGATTCTCGCAAAAAAGTCCATTCAATGGACTCGTTTCTTCGCATAGCGGTTTGCTAAGCTTTCTTAACTTTTTTATTTTTGGTAACAGTTACAAACAAGTTGATGTTTAATAAGTATATGTACTATGTACTATTTTCTGACACTTTTAAATCTTTCATACTTCCATTACATAGGCATATGATTACAAACAACCAAAGAATTATTGAACTTTCTCACCGTTTACACGAAAACCTCTAAAACTAATGGCGAATCCTCTCTGACTCCGCATTTCGTATATCGTCACGTTACTTTTCGCTGATCTACTTCTTTGATACCGGTTTTTAAAGAGAACAAGGATGCATATCTTTCATATTTTGTATACCTGTATTTGCCAAGTCAGAATTTTTATTTCAAGTTAATCAGTACATAAAATAACCATTTAATTTTTTGTACCACTTACACTACTTACATTAAAAAACCAAATAAGGATTCATATTCCCTACAACACGGCACTGTTCTGTTACTTCGTTTTCATTGAATTTAGAGAGTGCTTGTTTTCAAACATCAATAAATATTAATGGATAAGATGACAAACTTTTTATTATCATTTACGCCATTTCCCACGCCTGTTTGGATTCTGAGAGCATAGATTTTATCGGTTATCAATAACGGCCAAACATAAATGTCGCAATTAAAATTACGAGATATATACATGTAGAATGTAACATGATATGGACAAAGTGAATGAACTTGAAAATCAATTCAACGAGGAATTACTTTTCAATGCATGTTTTTCAAGGTAAAAATTATCAGTAGAATATTTACTTTTGGCTTTAATTACTTGGTAAACTTCTAGCTAAAACATATGCCTTTATACGCACAGATGATGATATTAATATTTCTATTCCTGAAGAGCCAAGAGATTTGAATAAGACAGACTCTGTATGGAAGATGATATAAGTTCCGATGTGTGCTTGAATAGATGTGAGCCACAATAAACCCTCGTGTATCGCGGTGGAGGTTCGAATATAGACCCACTCACTTTGTATCTAACCTACTCGTACATACGGTGGAGGCGATTACAGAATGCACATGCGTCATCAATAAAATATGCACGTTTCATCAGTTCGGATTTCCATTGTTTAATATGATATAAATTGATTTCAAATCCTTGAGACTGTTTTCCGCATGTTAAGATTTGATTAAAATCCATACTCTGTGGTATACGCAATTTTATTACCTACTTCATCTGAAATTGCCTTTACTACCATGGAAGAAATGAACATGAGAATGATAATGGAAAAATGGAAAATTTATGGTCAAAGTTTATTTATCCCGATAATGTTTTGCTAATAATACAGATTTGTACTGGTAATGCACTGTTTGGAACCTTTGGTTTAGTAATGAATATTGCTGGAGTTTTTTCCAACAAAAACCGTTATTTTAACACCTCGACACGTGTTTTGATCACCAAGTGATCATCTTCCAGAGGAAGATCAAACTGATTTGTGTATGTAATATATTCCACGTTAGCCTATTTCGCTTGATATAACATCGATATTGTTTACATTTTATACAGTGTAATAATTAGCTGGTTTATTTGTTTTATTTTATGTAGGCCAAATCACAGCTGTTGTGTTGAGTTGATCCCGGTAGTTCTGTTATGTTTCGTGTAGAGTACTTAGTCTACATTATGAAATATATGTACTACTACTAATACTAAAATTCAGAATCAGACAATCATTTTCCCATTCGTTTATTCATATATTTCAAACGGAATCAACCTGTTTCTTCAATTCAGTGACGGTGATTCAGTCTCTCTTCGTAGTAGACAAAGTGTTATCCGGAGATCCGT
>WOGN01007188.1:0-11983 GCA_015342105.1 Leptinotarsa texana | reverse complement strand
ACTACTCCAAACGAGTAGAGTAAGATTGGAACGGCAAGCATATTTGTTGCAGCAACTTTGTTCTTCCCCGACAGTTCCGATGACCAGATCTGTCGAAATTTGTGCTGATACTTGCTGCGGAGAGAGTTTTTCACTGCAGTTACCTCTTGTGAGTGGCGTTATTCCACCCAGAGGTAAGTATACGTCTCTCCGGCATCCAGATGGTGTGTTATTATTATTATTATTATTAAAGCGTGTTTTTACGGTTTGTTAAATTTTATTTTTATATTATTTGTAATGGAGATGATGTAGCCATAAAACGAAATCTGTCAATTTTAGTTTTTAACGGATATTTGAAAAACGGCTACTGAAAAAGATTTTTATTGTCTCCCTATAGCCATTCGACCAACCTTGTGAATCTTGCAATTCCGAGATAGTAATAGTGGAATCAACGAAAAAAATAATCTGTATAGCTATACAAAAACTCAGATCTGTATTTCTTCATCTAGTCAAAATATGAGGGTGTCTTTATCTCAATTGCGATATACACTGGATATGATTCACTTGAATATTATAACACTTGTTCACATTTCACTCAAAGTTGTAATCTCGACTAGAAACAAAAAACGAAAGAGCTCACAGTGGCATATGGGGTACTAGAAGATAATGATGATCTTACCATTTAAAAAAAGAACCGGCATTCTGTTGATAATGAAACAATGCTCAAATATATATCCATTATAATCTAAATGGAACAAGGTTCTCTTTGGAATGTGGGTTTTAAAAGCTTACCTAACTAATATGGCGACATGACTATGATATCCAAGCCAACAAGTGAAAGAAAAAGGGATTGAAATAATTATTTAATATAGAACTTGTTTTATTAAATTGCTATCAATGAAATTGTAAAATGGTACTTCGGAAGGCAGATACACGACGAAAATTGAGATATATTCATAGCAAAGGATTTTATATAAGATGTTTCTGCTGAAAATTATACACTGTGGCGCTGTTTCTTTATCACATATTTTTCTTAATATATGAATCAGGGGTGCTAAATTACATCAAGTAAAGAGCCATCTGCCTGACTAAAGACCCAAATCTACAAGAATCCTAGATAATCGAAGATTTCAAGCCAACAACTGAAAGAAAAAAGGATTGAAATAACTAATTTAATTACCATTTATATAACTTGTTTGATAAAATTGCTGTTAATCAAATTATAAAATGATACTTCGGACGGCAAATAAAATTGAGATATTTTCATAGCAAAGGATTTTATAAGATTTTTCTGATGAAAATAAATTATCTCGGTGGCGCCGTATCTTTATCATATATTTTTCCAAATATATGAATCAAGGGTGCTAGATTATATCAAGTAAAGAGCCATCCGCCTGATTAAAGACCCAAAACTACAAGACTTTCTCCGGTGGGAGGTATGTTATTCAGTGCTAAAACTCGTACTTAGTTAGGTTGTGAGCAGAATTATTTTGGTGCCAATCTATCAGACCTGCGTGTTCACTGGATGTGAATCCCATAGGACATATTTTCAAAAAAATTTTGAAAGGATTATTAGCGCTCATCGAAATAATCCAAAAAATAGCTGGTTGCTTATTCAATTGGTATTCTGCGAATAGGATAATTTACCCGAAAATGTCCAGTCGACTTTTTGAAAATCAGAAGATTCACTCGAATTAGTTTTGTCATTAACGGGTATTGTGTTAATTTCATCTTTTCATGTTAGCGTTCAATTAATTTTTCAGTACCAATGAAGTTTATTTTCTACATGATTATTTTGCAAATATATGAAATGAAATAAAACTTATCTGGTGCTTCCAAATAAGTGGATCAAATCCACCGCACCTTAGGCCATGAATCTGTTATATTACAGTATCGATAACGTTGATATCTTCGCATGACCCGGTTTTGTACAATAAATCCTTGAATAGATTTCGACTTCAGGTGTCCCCACAGAAAGAAGTCCATCGGTGTGAGGTCAGGTGCTTTAGCTGGACACTCCACTGGACCCCTTCTGCCAATCCAACGCAATGGAGAACGTTCGTCCAATCACTGTCTCACCCGAACATCAAAATGTGGGGGGAGCATTCCAACTGGAATGTTATTTCATTTTCTACTACATTTTCATCATTTTCAAAAATATATGTAATATCTACACTGTCTTGTACCTAATAGATTCAAGTATGTGTCTCCATTGAGATTACCTTCAATGAAGAATGGCCCAACAATATGATTACCAAGAATACCGGCCCAGACATTCAATTTTTGTAGAGTTTGTGAATGTGTTTCCATCACCAAATGAGCATTCACATCGCTCCAGTAACTACAATTATGTCTATCCACTTCACCATTTAACATGAAAGAACTTTCGTCTGAAAAACATGTATTGCATAATAGGTTTGGGTTATTGGTCAATTTCTCGCTGAATACCTCACAAAACTGAAGTCGACGATCAGGATCATCTTCGTTTAATTCCTGAAGTAGCCTTATTTTGAAAGAATGGAATTTGTAGGCATTCAAAATCCGAAAAACACTAGTAGCTAATACACCAGACGCTCTAGCAACTTGTCCGAGAGATTGTCGATTATCCATTTGTACATGTCCTAAACTGCAACTTCAACTCCGTCATTTTTGACACGACAGGATACTTCATATTTTCTGTTGTGAACAGAACCTGAAGTTCGAAACTTATCCATTAACTGTTTAAGGTGTTGATGGCTTACGTTGTGGTCTGGATGATTTGTATTTTAAATTCTTGTAGCACCTTTAGTACATTCATTATTTCGATAATAGGTTGCAACACTTTCTATTCTTTCTTCAGTAGAATAAACCATGTTGGAACACAGTGAACAAGGATGACTGAATAATAACAATAGAAGACCTGCGACAGAAGAAATATTCGGGATTGCCGATTTCTGACTCCGGACATCTTCAATAATTTAGGAAAGCTTTCGAAAGTATACTGTATTGTTGTATTGAACTAGATGGGGGTCACTTCGAACACTTTAGCGAATTTTCTGTTTTTTTTTAAATAAAACGTTCAACATTCAATTTGTCAATAACGAATGATCTAATTTCGAAAAAAATTATAGAAGTAATAGAGGGACAAAAGATCTTCCAAATGATGTATCACTCGACCCCCATGCCATTGAAAAAAATAGGGGGGTAGTTGCTGACCGCGGGGGGGTTGAAGTTTCGGGTGTGATTTCGATATCAGGATTAGTCTCCCTAGAAATAAAATAGACGTGTTCTTTGGAATTTTCGATTACAAGTCCGTTTCTAACTTACAGGGTGGGCAAAGTTTTCGTTGGAACCCCCTGTATGTGACGTTACTCATACTTAGTAAGTAATTTGGCAAACAAAACCGTTTCACTAATAGAAAAAAACAAGCCCCACCGATAAATTCTGGTATTTTAACTGGCAGAGTCTTTCTTAAATCGAAGCACCAATTTATTGGAATATTCCTTCTGTCATTTATATTTTGTGAATATTATTTTGATAACTTCCAGTTTGAACTCAGATTTTTTAACAGATATACTGATTTATTCCAGTAAAAAAAATCACGTTTGAATTGAAAGGGTATATTTTTAGGAGAGATTAGTTTTTGGGAAAGGAATTTTTTGACCTTCTACTTCAACATATTAATACAAAAAATGTGAAAATATCCCAAAGAGAGGAAGGAAGCAATCAATCAAAAAACTAACTCTATACAAAGATGTGTAGATCATGCAAAGAAATAATTTTCTTCGGAAAATTCCAACATTTTTTGTATCAAAATGAAGAAGTAGAAGACTTTCTTTCCTAAAAAATCACGTTTTCTACCAAAAGCCTTTTATGCCTTTGTTGATTTTATCAAATGGTGACATGCATTTCAGAGAATCGTTGAAACAGTCAATAACAAAACCATTAAGATTCAACTTCTG
Organism: Leptinotarsa texana; assembly: GCA_015342105.1. Taxonomy (NCBI): domain Eukaryota; kingdom Metazoa; phylum Arthropoda; class Insecta; order Coleoptera; family Chrysomelidae; genus Leptinotarsa; species Leptinotarsa texana. Next base: position 8,063 of record WOGN01007188.1, on the reverse strand, counting down.
CTGAAAACTATTCCGTGTAACACCTATGTGAATATTTACTTTCTTCGGGTATAAAAACATAACTCCCCAGAAATAGGCGTCCCAGTTTCAGGATTCGCCTGCACAACTCTAATTATAAACATATACAGGGTGAAGAACCTTTGGGTCAATAGGTCAACTATCGATTCGATCATGATGATCGAAACACGTACAATAATAATTATGATTGAGGAATATGTGCGGATGCAAATATTGCCAACAAAACTAATAGTTGTCAAGTTTTCGATTAGGCCAATATATTTTCAAAAGGTGGTTGAAAATGTTCAAATTTGGGAATGGTTATAAAGGTTGGCATGAAAAATCAACAATGACTAATTTTCACCGGCTTTCACATTTTCCGCTGAATTAATGTACAATTACATAACGAAATATTTTCATATCAAACAAAAGGCTCACCCGTAATAACCGAAGTATTTGCCACTTAATCACTTGTTGTTTCACTATAATTTGGACGAATTGTTCGATTGTATTTCGTTAATGTATGGACGCTATATTCTGAGAACTATTTCGAACCGTGCAACAGTTTCTGACGTTACTGCAACGACTAAATCGATGCCCTAACACCGGCGTCGTGACGCCATTCTATCGGCGTCGGCGCAATTCGATTGAGGCAGGTTTTGGCAACGACATTACACGGTATACGAGGAGCAGAAAAAATAATCATCAGAATGCAGGGATCGGGAGACAAAATCGAACTGTTGTCGTCTTTGGATTGTGTTATTTCAACAATGTTGTTTTGTAATTTGCTCGGTGGCTTTTTGAAGGTGGAATAAATCCCAGTTGAAACAGGAAGTGAAGTTTCACATCATGCCTCTCATTACTCAACTATTTGGAAAAAATGGAGAATAATATATTTTCGAATTATTGATTTAGTATTTTATCATTCTCCACATATCTTATAGACGACGTTTACACAAACATATGACATCTGTTGAAATAACTATAAAGCTTCTTCTTCTCTCAGAGAAGTATTTACACAAGAACAGCGTAACAAGCGTAACAAAATCCATTGCTTAGTTCCATCGTTACCAACAAAACACACTTAGTGAATTTCATTACTTCGGACTTCCATTGTCTGTTATGATATAATATGATTTGAAATATCTGATGAAAGAACAAATAAAAATGAAAATTCAAACAGAATAGCTGAAAATAAAAACTATATTGAGCAAGATAGGTCGGGAGACGGACCGATGTGTGAGTCGGTGGTTCAATCCGCAGGCTGAACGAATGATTTTCACTTGCTATCGTTCAACCCGTGTTAGGAATCACACTTAAAAGGTAAGACCTCGTTAGTGCTTGGCTCACACAAGTTTCGACTTCTGAGGGTTGTCGTTCGTAGGAGGGGTTAACGGAAAAACATATTTCAAAAGTGTATTTTTTTGAAACCATGAAAAAAAATTACAATGAAATAAAATAAGCAAAAAAAATTAATATCGATGGGGATGATCCGAAGACATTTGTGGACACTAACAATCGAAAGAGTTACTTTGCTTGAAATCTTTCAATTTTCATTTTTATTTCATTTCAATTGTTGAAATTTCAATTTTTTTGCTTATTTTATTTTATTGTAATTTTTTATTTCGGGGTTTTGTGCTTAATATAATTTTTATTTTCAGCTATTTTGTTTAAATTTTTTAATTTTTCAGAGATATCAAATCATATTATATCATATCAGACAAAAATATGTTCTTTTTGGAATTAGTGCCACAATGCACTATACAGGGTGTGTCCTAGAAAAACCATATTCTACTTCACCAAAAAAAATTACACTCAATTGATTGACTGTTTATATCATAAATTTCCACTCTAATAAATAATAGCTTCATTAGCAATGAACAGCACTCGGAAATATCAAAAAGTCAGTTATTCATGATTAATCGAATGTCAGTTCATCTATTCCAGTATAGTAGGTCGGTAGCTGGTAGGTTTGATGCTGTGCTTTGCTCCACTCACTCAATCGACCGCTATGTGAATCGGTGGTTCAAGCCGCACGCCGCACGATCGACTTTCACTTGCTGTCGTCGAACTTGAGTTAGGAATCACCCGTTAAAAGGTAAGACCCCGTTAGTTCTCAGCTCGCACAAGTTCGACTTCTGAAAGTTGTCTCTTGTAGGGGGCTGGTTAACGGAAAAAGGTATTCTAAACAGATTTTTTTAAACAGATAGTTGACACATATTGAATAAACAATGCCTTTGCCATTGACTCCTAACGAATATGTTGATTTGTTGCTTGTGTAGTAAAACTTTTGGAAGCATCGCAAGGCAGCTAGATTACATTGTGAAACTTCTCATCGTTATCTTCCTTCACAAATAACTTTTAGTGAAGTGAAACAAAACTACACTCTGGATAAACACCAGCCACAGAAGTGAAAACCCAAAAATGGATTAAATTGAAATCGGTGATTTTTTTATGAGAGATTATTTTTTAACTACTCAATTTTTTGTTTAAAGATAGAAAAGTGAAGAACCAAAAAGTTTTGTTTTCATGAAATGAATGTTCTGGCAGATGCTGAAGAATTCCACACGTTTCAGTTCGAATGATAATTAATAAAATACTTACCACCTTTGCAAAGTTCATTTGGTGCATGTTTTGCGACTAAAATATTTTGAACGAGTATTTATCGCGTGCGTCAAATTCATGATACAGAATAATCAAAATACCCTTAACATGCTGGAGAAATGAAAGCAGATTTCATAACAATAGTACGGTCAACAAACACAATGCTCACACTAGGCCCAATCACATCGGAAAGCAGAAAGTCCAAACAAAAAGGAGCCACATTTTTGCATTGATACTTCAACAGAACCACGGTATTTAGATTTCCTGTTGAACACTTCGTTCGAACTATATTAGAATATATCCCACTATCTGAAGGACCAATGATGATATGGCAACAATATGCTGCTCCTTCCCTTAATATGGTTACCCAACCTTTCAATGTTACATATGCTCATAGATGGATTGAATGCATCGGTCAGCCCGTTCCCCTGACATGAATCCACTAGATTTTTTCTATGTGTGAAAAAAATTATGTACCAAGTGCCTTCAGTAAATTAGGAGGACCTCAAGAATCGAATATGTTGTGCATGTCATATTATCACACCAGCTATGATTACATTTGTCTGCACTAGAGAACTAATGAAGCTTGTCAACGAACATATTTTATAATTGAGTTTGTAAAATTGTATGTATTTTATGAAGGTCAATAACATTTTTGATATATTCTGGTGAAAATAACTGTTCGGAGTATTTCGATTATGCTAAGTATTCACAATGACAGGGAGACTCAATTATTAGAGGTGCCATTCAAGAAATATTAGGGGTAGTTTCTTAGAAATTGCAATTGTTACAACGATTTCAAAGATGATCTCAGATTTCAACGTCTTTCAGGACTATCTTTGTTTCATTATTATAGCTCTACGCGTAACGGAGATATCGCTTGTTAAGTAAATTTTAGGATAACTTGTATTATTAAAAAACGTAGTTGAGCCAGGAAGTCTTATTTCACTTTTTCAAAAATGAAATCTCAAATAGTCTGAAAAGTTTGTATTCAAATTTGAATGTTTTTGAAAAATGGGAAAGATGTTTCCTCTCAAATCTGCTCTGTCCCAATGAAGCCATTACTTGCCTTTTTCTCAATAAGCAAGCAGGAACTGGGTCCCATCTTTTAAGGCATATCGAGAAGCTTATTAAAAACAAATAAACTTTCGAACAGTTTAGTAAATTTTCATATCACAAAATAATGACAATACTTAAAGTGGGTGTTTACAAGACTCAACAAAACCAGCTTATATTGAAGTGTTCCTTTCTGCGAAAGTTTATTAATAAACCGGTTTGATAACATTCAATGAAAATAGAGTTTACAAAAGCGTTTGTATCGGTTTCGGTATATAGAATGTATTGCTACAAATCCTTTACAAATTGTCATATCTTTCAAACAAATTATAGCGTTATGAACTTTGAAAGATAAAAAAGATTGTATGTTGTTAGTCTCTTTTCCATATTTGAACCAAAAACATATTTACAAAATGTAGCAAACGTAGATATGTGGATGTAACAACCTTCAAAAGTCGAAATTTGTGCGAGTTAACAAAAAATGGGATCTTGCTTTCCATAGTGTGATTTTTAGAGCGGTCTTTTTTTGAGAGCAGACATCTAACTCAAGCCTAATCAATATTGAACTGATAAATAAAGGCCCACCCTACAAAAGAAAGAATGCATTGCTACAACTGCCAAGGTTCATTTTATCAACTGGTTATAGCTATTACAAGATTGTTTATGTGAGGGTAATAGGGGGTAAGTGTTTATGGGGTAATAGTTTTTAAACTTTTACTGGTCCAACCTTTTTGTTAGCTCACAATTTACTTGAACGTGAAATCATACGCCGGGTCTCTACATCTCTTAGGGACTGTATCTCTATATTCCAAACAAGAAGAAAGGTTTGAGAAAAGTAATCTAATAGCTACGCTTATCTTTCTGGAAGATAAAAAAATCACAATGCTTTCTAAATAGATTTAATACGAATAACGGAACAACTAAATAACTAGCAGTGTGCAGATGGAATGAAAACACAAGAAACGTTGTAGGTGGATCATACTGAACCCTAAAATAAAATCTAAGTTTTGGAGCATCTATACTTATTAAATTGGGTAATAATTTTTGGTGGAATACATTTTGGCTAAAAGACAGCAGGAGCCCCGAAAGGAAGAGAAGCCGTCACAACCAGTGCTTGCATTTCCCTACATTAGAGGATTATCGGAAAAGATACGAAGAATTGGATCCAAATACAACATCAGAACCTGCTTCAGATCCAGAAACACTATCTGTAGCAGCCTCACGAAAACCAGGCCAGCAAACGAGAACTGCGATTCCAAGAATTGCATTTCCCGGATACCCTGTGAGTGCGGGAAATCAAATATCGGTGAAACTAAGAGGCCATTGAATATTCGCATTGCCGAGCACAAGAAACACACCCAGCGAGGGAAAACCAGCAAATCAGGAATAGCAGAGTATGTTTGGACCCATCAACATAACATCGAATGGTCCCAAGCTGAGATCATACACAAAGAGGAACATTGGTTTATGAGGAAATTTAAAGAAGCCGCATACATGTTATCCAACAATGTATTCAGCCAAGCTAGTGTAGAGATACACAACATATGGAAACCCTTAATCACGCGAATCAATGGCTTCTCTTGAGAGATCGTAATTTTTGTTCTGGTGTTAGGAAAGTGTTTTCAATAGATTCATTTTACGCCAAAGGTTCCAATACGAAGAGTATCAAGCATGGTTGACAGTATATTCATTTGCACAATGCCTAGTGTAAAGGCTAGCTGGCTGATACCTCACAACTGGTTTTTGGAATTTTGTCGATCTCGACTTTCAAATTGCCCACTACACCGTAAATTATTTGCAAATTTTATAAAAGCCGTACCTACTACTAGAAATACAGGAAGCTATGCCACATTGTTTGACCAATAGACTTTAGCAATCCTCACAGCTTATTTCGTGAATCTCAGACTTTACCATTTTTGTAGTTTTATCTTTAGGGTTGCCCGACACAAAAATTTTAACCAATCCGTTGGTGTATTTCAGTTTGTATGGAAGAACTATAAATTTTGGAGCCTTCGTCTATCTGAAAAGTCGAAGATTTACGAAAACACTTCTCAAATTTCTTTTTCCTTATTGATTTATCCCACGTTTGAAGGATACCTGTTATTTTTAGCTATCTATTTGATAACTTTTTCTCGATATCATAACCTTCTTTGCTAAAGGAAAACGTAACCAGCCTAAATACACGAAAATGTAGTCTTGCCATTTTTTGTTTTGTATAATTGTGGAAGCTGACAGGCATACATCTGAAAGTGCTACTATTCTATTATAGTTATCAAGGAGATGGCTGTAACGGGTATTTTTCATACATAGTGGATAAGATAATCAGAACGATTGTTATTTTGCTTGGTTGATATAAACTGGATTAATGAGAAAAACCCTAAGGTGTTATCTACTGCTCAACCAATCCTGTACTCTGGCGATGCACCAGTGCCACAAGCATCTTCATCTACACAAAATGATCAGGACTTAGATGAAAAAATCTCTTCTTCAAGTGATAGATGTGAAACAACTGATTTCAATTTACATATTCCTTCTGAGCTCTTTAACCAGGAAGACGTCAACGCATTGGTCAGGGACCTTGGCCTTTCTAAGAAAGCATTGGAGATTCTAGCTTCTCGATTAATATAAAAATATCTGTCAACTCAAGAAACAAGAATTTCGTACCCTCGACACAGAAAGAGAAATTTACTTACATTATTTTCTGAAATTGATTACTTCATTTAATGTTCAGATATTCCGGATGTATTGAAAATATGACCCAAATGAATGGGGCTCATTTATTGATTCCACTAAACGTAGTCTGAAATGTGTGCTTATGCATAATGACAATAAGCTGGAATAATATGGGGAAAATAAATATCACGAACACAAGTGGCTTATATGTGTAGATCTGAAAATGGTGAGTTTTCTGCCCTTAGAAGAAGGCTATACAAAATATCCTTGATTTACTTGTCTGTAAGACAGCAAAGCTAAGCCTCAGCACTGGGTTGGAAAAGTCAGGTCTTACAGGCAAGTTATGGTTAAGGGGAAACTGAATCGCATAATACTCCCGACTCTGCATATCAAACTAGGGCTCATGAGACATTTTATCAAAGCTCTGAATAAGGATGGTGATTATTTCAAATACATCTATGAAAAGTTTCATAACGTGAGTACAATGAAACTGAAGGCCGGAATTTTGGATTGTCCACAAATAAAAGAGTTGATAAAGGAAGAAAACTTTAATAGAAATATGAGTGATTTTGAAAAAAATGCCTGCAATGAATTTGTTGTCGCATTTCCATCGGCTTCGTTGTAATGTGAGTATCAAGATACACTTCCTACACAGCTATTTGAACCATTTCCCTGAAAATCTTGGCGATCTGGGTAAAGAATAGGGGGATATAGTTCCATCAAGATATTTGAACTATAGAAGAGCAGTACTGGGATCACTGGGTTGCTCCGTGATGGCGGACTACAGTTGGGGCATTAAATAGCCCTTGTAAATCAAGTCAAGAAAATTCTAAAAACGAAAATGTTTTGATAAATGGTGCATTTTTTCTAATGACTGTTATTAACTGAAATATTTTTTCTCGAAAATCACATTTTTCTTATATCTCAAAAACTAATCCTGGTACAAAAAATCTGACATTAGATTTAAAGTCAGCACATCAAAAATGTATAATATGAGCCATAATACTTCATGCAACAAAAACTTTGTTCCCTTGTTTGATATTATTCATTTCAAATTCATCTGTTTATGAGAGAAAAGTGAATTTATTAGTCTTGTACTCTTTAGCTTATCAGTTTGTTTCTTATCTATTTCAATTGCAATTTTTTCCAATATTAGAAAAATATGTAAAAAATTCATTGACTGACCTTGTTCCGTTATTATTTCATTTATATTGTCCTGTCCACAAAAATTATTTCTTTCTATTCCATTCAGTGTTCCCTGCAGCTGGCTTGAAATAATTTATTTTATTTTCCATTAATTGTTTTATTTCCTTTATCATATGAACAAGTGCATTACGACAATGCTTATATTCACATAATTAATGGATATTTTTTATATTGATATTTAACATTTTTGTTTCAGGTTCTAGACAAAGATTACAATAAAACAATAATGAGCAAAATCAATACTCCTGGCCGCTCTGGACTGATTGATTCCATACAGTCCATCTCGTCTTGTGTTTGTAAATCTTTTGCTGGAAAAATCCTCACTTGTTTACTTTGTAGTAAATGTTCAAGAGGTAGCGAAAACTTATGTGAATTTCTGGAATTTCATTTGGCGTTTCCTAATATGACTAAGAACCAGTTCGTGCAAAAGTTATTTTTAAATCTCCTGAAAATGTAATTTTCAACAGTCAATAATCGACTGTATTGTCAAACATGCGCCAAACTAACTGACTCTTGTGAAGAAACAA
>WOGN01007187.1:0-11985 GCA_015342105.1 Leptinotarsa texana | reverse complement strand
AAAAGTTCATGTTTGGTAAAAAAAATATCGAAATTAATTTATATCTTCTAAACGGTAGTAGATAGGTATAGGGAAATAGTTCATGAATTTGTTGACAAAGTGATAATGAATCATAATATGATATTATATACGGGATGATTCATTTGAAAAATCAAAGAAGCCGCTACTTTATAGTAGAAGCAACAACGGCGCATCGTCTAGAATATTTTAGGCATGTAGGTCACATTGACTCATGCATACTGTGGAATTTTCAGGTTGATTCGTTGAATAGTTTGCCAAAAACGGCTAATTGATGCTCATCATGAAAAGCCCTGTATATTTATGTGTGATTTCATCGAAATCAGTTTTTTTTATATATTTTACTTATATATTTTTATTTTTATGTTTTGTTCTTTTTACAACTAAATCAAAGTTATATGTATTATCTATTATTCATATCAGCAAATTTTAACCATTTTATATAAATCACTGACAAATTAATAGGCATAAAATATTGCATTATACATTTAATCCATGCTTTGTCAGCAAGAGCCTTTCCTCTTAGACAATAAAGTACATAATATAAATTGACTGGTGCCTCACCTAAACTTGTTGTCTTATAATAGTCAGATGGTTTGGCATATATTTGGTGATACACTTGACCATCATTCGTTAAAAGTTCTATTTTCAGATGATTCAATAATAAGCTTCGTAAAGACTGGTTATCAATCATATTAGCAAACGCTAGTTGAAGTACCAGGAAGTCACTTTCCGAACATGTACTACATAGTGAACTGGTGAGGACTTTTTCAGCAGAAGATCTACAAACACAAGACAAAATACACTGTACGGAATCAATAAATCCCGGGCCGTCAGGAGTATTAATTCAGCTATTTTCCTGCAAACGAAGAGTATTCAACAAGGACCCCAAGAATTCATAGCAATCCTCTTGTTGTCCTAACGAGTATCTAGTGGACTTTAAAGACTCCAGGAATTCGGAGATGATACATTCTTACGAAACTAAAGGTGCATGAACAGGTGTTTGAGTTTGGTGGATTGGGAAACATTCTCGTTCTCGTTCATCGTTAAAACCTCGTTCTTGAAATTCTTAGTCATAGTACATGAATGCTATTCATGTATTTCCTAAATTATCTAACCCAGTTTTTCCGCAAGAATTTCAGGACAATGGTCTACTGATTTATAAGGAAAAACATGTTCCACAGATTCTGCATTAGAACCATTTCTCAAGCTGCAATCGATCGTTCCAAATTATGTTATCTTACATCTGTTCCACACCAATATTTTCCTGACGTTTTGTGATAAAGTTCCTCATGAGACTATGATTCGATCAACATGAAAACTCGCACCGTGACTTGTGGCGCCCTCTATTGTCGTGTGACACAGATCACACGGAGCGGAGGTGCGCATGCCCTATTTTAATTTCCGTTTCCGCTTGTTTATTGTTATTCTTCGTGAAAAAAGTGCTCGTGAAAATAAATTGAATAAATAAGTGATAATGATCCAGAATGGAAACCAGCGGAAGTGACAAGAGCCTTCACTCGTGTATCAATTGGTGTTCAGCAGGTAAATTGGTATAAGATTGCCATTACTTGGCCAATGAGTAGAAACCCACTCCATGGTTCATAAAAATTAAGGAAACATCGCGTTTATATGCATTTTTTCATTCAAAGCAAATATTGTAGACAATTCAGATGCCCACGAAAAGAAAGAACGTATGGGTTAGATTAGGTTTCTAATGCTTTTCTAGCCATTTTGATTAACTTTTTATGAAAAATTTTGAACTTTTTTTTACTTTTTCGTACCTGTAGGAAAATTTTTTTACTCATCATCTACTGATGTCTACTGTGATGATTTGATCTTGTTTTGACGATGGTTGTATAGGGAACTGTCATCATCTTCTGTTAGTTTATATTTGTATGACAAACCCATTCATACTTAACAAAACATATCTGTTTTGAACATTTGGTTATAGATTTGTTGTCAATTTGTTTTTGATATTTCGAAATGAGATGCTTGCCATATTGCCTCTTCAACAACGATTTGGATAACAGTATTAGAGTAAGCACTCAATTCATACATAAAAAATTAGGACTTTCTGTCACGAATGAGTTAAGTCTACTCGTTCTACATAACGAAGGTTTGCAGTACAAACAGAATAAAAATAATAGAAACAGATGAAACTTTTGAAACAATCTGAAATGAACCTTATTTTATCAGGAATATTAATCAGGTGTTATATTGGAACAAAAATTATTTCCCAGACCTCGTATATAACACGAAAGTTACGAAAAAGGACTCGAAGGGACAGAGGACAAAGCGTATATTTAAAGGGTAGATTCACATTCGAATTTAAAAGTTTAGACACCTTTTGTGCAGAGCACTGATTATTTTCTACGTTCTTTGGAAACGAAATTGGTCTTAATAGTAGATATTATCAGCTTTAGAGCTCATCCCGTGAGATTTTGTCTCTTTTAAATCAATTTCAGTTCAGTTTTGTGCGAAAAATATATGTCGGGATGAGATACTTGGTAGTTTGGGACAGTTGAAAATGTTGAGCAGAGTTGGTTTACAAAACGCAGTGCTTGCTGAGAGGTCAATTAACATTAACACCAATTGCACAATATTCGTCTATTTTTAATTCAATAAACAAGACAACAAAACATTAATTGATTGGTACTCCCACAGAGAGCTCGATCTCCTTTATAAACTTTTATATTCATTCTCATACTTTGATATTTATCACATATTAATTTTTTTTTCATCTGGATCTCCCTTTCACCACATACAAGCAACATCTGATGCTTCTGTGGGTTCTACAATGTTTATTCAACTGTTTGTATCACTTTAGTTATTTTTTTGTGATTTTAATCTTCATTAACATTATTATTATTATTATTATTATTTTCACCGTGGTGTGCGCTGGTCAGGCCCTATCCCCCGAAACCCCGATACATTCGGGAGGGCGCGCTAGCATCATCAACCAGTGACCACTCCCCACACCGTGGGTAAGTGATCATTGCTTCCGAGAATCATGTACCCTGAGCAAACGCAGTGAGCCAAGAATGACAGCCTTCTGCATCTGTGCGGCTAAGATTTCTGCCTTAGTGCGGCAAGCCGGTATGATTTTAAGATTCGAGAATAGGGAGGACATCATTCCACAATGACCCCAATAATCAGAACAATCATCTTGACAGAGTGATCTGGATAGAGTCTGTGGAGTTCTAAAAGCAAATCATTTTCCTTCTCTTTTTGGACGATATTTGTCTCGCCAGCAGCTGAAAAATCAATACTTATTGTTCCATTCCCGACGAAGGCAAATCCAATAAGATAAAAATCATAAAAGTTTATCCAGCCATTCTTGAGTTCTTTTATTATTATCATTATTATTGATGAATTATCATAATCTAATATTTATTATCCTATTTCCGATTAAGACAAATCCAAAATCATAAAAATTGGTCCAGCCGTCCTTGGGTTAGTTTATTATTTTTATTATTATTTTTATTTTTTCATATTTACTTACCTTTTAAGCTTTTCCTGGAACTCCACAAATAATTCAAAACTGAAATGAGCGAAATCGGTCCAGTCGTTCTCGAGTTTGAGCGAGACCCACGAACAGCAATTCATAATTATATATTAGAAAGCCAAAACATCTCCCATTAATCTGTATATATGACGATAGAACACTCTATATATGTATACAACCACAAAAACAATGTATGATCAGCCCAGAAACATTCTAAAGTGTTAGAAGTGAGTTCGAAGATAGATTGTTTTACTGTTAGGGGTCCGAAGAGAACACTTTGAATATTTGCTCAAATGGTTTGTTGATAAATAAAATGATTTGGAATAAAATACTATCGTTTTATGACCTTGAAATCACCACTCATTTATTGCTGAAGATGTTACTAGTTTATTCAATGAGCATTTATTTTATTTAAAAAAAATATGACAAAGGATGGATGGAGGAGTTACGAAATTTCTAGACTCAAATTCAAACATCAATAACTTTGCAACCAGTTATCGTAATAAAGTAAATGGCCACTGTATGGAAAATTAAAAAAATTTTTGAAAGAAATTGCACACTTTTGGTAACAAAAAGTATTGAAATTATTCTGTTTTACAAAATTTTGAAAATTTTGACCGACTATGGTGTCTCTCCTTGTTCGAGGAGGAATATTTACGTCTGCACTGTATTTATATATATGAAGTTTGAAATTCAGCGAATAATTATCGATAAAGCATTTATTTGCGTCGGTTTTATATGATTTCATCTAACAATGTCGCGTACCTATACCAGCAGACCGAACTTTTTGTCTGCGTCTCCTGAAACCGGATTGGTGTGAAATAAACTTATCGAAAATTACCTGACTTGAACTCTGTTTGTTGTTGTCTTCTCTATATGAATCATTCGTTCAGTCTGTAAACAGTCTGAAATAAAAAAAATTGAATAAACGCTAAGTGCCTGGTGATAAACAGTGATATCAATTATAATTTTTATTATTCCTAGTCAAGTTGTTGCTGCTGAACAATAGCTCATGATGGTACTCGTGATTATAATAATTCTCGTTTGTGTGTATGATTCTGGGTTGGCGGTCATATTAGTTGACAGTTATACGCTAGACAGTTCTAATACCATATCGAAAGATATATGGAAATCCACCCCAGAAATGATTATCGCTGCAGGATATCAAGTTGAGAGTCATTATGTCACTACATCTGATGGATACATACTGAGTGTGCATAGGATACCACAAGGCAAAACTAGTGAGAAGAAAAATGAAAGTGTACTTTTCGTTCACGGTCTTTTCTGTTCTTCATCTGACGCCATACTTTTTGGACCCAAAAAATCACCGGGATTCTTCTTTGCTGACAAAGGATATGATGTGTGGATTATTAACACTAGGGGAAACACCTACTCTCGTAATCACACCTATCTTAATCCCGACACAGACGCTGAGTTCTGGAATTTTAGTTGGCATGAAATTGGTACTATTGACGTTCCAACGGTTATAGACTACATTCTTGATGTCACAGGGACTGAAGGAGTGTACTACATTGGCTATTCACAAGGTTCCACAGTTTTTCTAGTTATGTCTTCAATCAGACCAGATTATAACGCAAAGGTCAAGGTTCACATCGGTATGGCACCAACAGTATATATGAGCAACGTAAGAAGTCCATTACTTCTAACTATAGCATCTTGGAGTGGTATATTGGAAAGCTTCTTGAAACTGTTTGGTGTAAATGAATTTCTTGCAAGAGAAGGGATTGGTGGAAATCTTATCAAAATGTTGTGTTCGACAAACATAGGTGCTTCGCTATGCCAAAGTATTTTGTTTTCATTATGTGGATCGAATCCGTCTCAGTTGAACAGCTCTCTCATTCCATTGATGATGAGTCACGCCCCTTCTGGGTGTTCCACCAATCAAGTGATTCATTTTGTCCAATTGATGCTCAAGGGAGGCTTTGGTCAGTTTGACTTGGGATTAGAGGGGAATTTGGAGAAGTACGGTGCAGAGACACCACCGCAATATAACCTCAGCAAAATTACCACACCTGTATATCTATTTCATGGTGCAAATGATTATCTAGCAACGAAGGCAGATATCGATACTCTTTTCGAGAAATTTTCAAGTGGAGTTGCAACCAAAATGCTAATGGAGGACAGAATGTGGGCTCATATGGATTTTGTTTTTGGTATTAATGCTTCTGAAGTAGTGTACAGTAAAATTATTGATATTTTTGAAAAACACTGATAGTTTTTCCTGTAATAACAAAAATAGTGTGGTTTAGTTGCGACGATGTTATCCAGATAAAATGAAATGAAAATTTACTTCTGTCAATCACCTTCAGAAGAATAAAATGAGTTTCGTGTGTAGTTTGTAAGTTTGAGCTTGTTCATTTTTGAAATGTATGTCACACAAAATACACGTGCCGTTTGAATTTTTAAATATATAGGAATTTGTTCTTTTTACCTCCAGTTATTCCTTTTGAGAAATTGAAATCACCATTATTTAAATTTTTCATTAAAATGAAAATAAAATATTCACGATGTCAGATTCAGAACAACACTCTCAGGTTTATTGAAGCGAATAATCTGTTTGAAAAAAATCTGTTTTTCTGGTCAACAGCTGTCGCACCCCTACGAACAACAATCCTCAGAAGTTGAAACTTGTGCGAGCTAACAATTAACAAGGTCTTAGCTTTTAACGTGTAATTCCTAACACGGGTTGGACGATAGCAAGTGCAGACTAGACAAGCAGACTAGGGCTTGAACCACCGACCAACACGGCAGTCAATTCGAGTGAGTGAATAGAGTACCCACGTCGAACCGTCTGGCTACAGACCGACCATAATGAGAATAATATTTCATTTCCCAAGAAAAGACAATTTACATATGGTATATGAGAGAAGCCATTTGAATAAACTGAGGAAAAATATCTATCTTTGTAACAATACTCATTTTAAAATAATACATGTGAAAGTAAAACACATATTCACAAATAAAAAAAAATATTACATTACCTCATCGACCTTATGGTAACATTTTTTTTTTAAATTTTCAATTTCTTATATGATTTGATAATTCACTGTATAATAAAAAGTTTAATGTCTTAGGACAATTTCTCTAATCTAAACAATGGAAAATGGTTGGACATAGCCATATTATTATTGTACTATTTTATCCCACCGGAAAACAACTACTTCCCTAGCTGAAACAATAGGGGTTATCGAACTGTATCCGACGAACATTCGTGTAAATTTTCTGCAATTCTTTCAGGTGCTTCCCGTTAGGTCTTTCCAAGATTTACGGGAAGATATTCTCTGAAAAACCAGTTCGTAGGTGATCATTAAACTGATCTTAGCGAAATTCTCCTGCAAACAAAAGGTTTCTGCAATAATTTTCTCTGTAGGGAAACTTTCACAAATATCTGTCAGATATAAATCAATATCTGTCTTGATATCAGTCAGGAAATAAGTTGTTATCTGCCATGATTTCACCTAATCCTCCTGTGTATGGAAAATGAGAGAGGTGAATGTTTCAAATTTCCAGGCGGTCATCTTACAGAGTCATAACTCAGGATTTTCACTTGATCTATTGTTGTATATGATCTGTCAACGTCTACTTCAGTTGTAGATAGGTACACTTAATTATATGTGCTGTTAGTTGATGGTTTGCGGATCCAGAAATCTTTTGATCAATGTATAACTTCTTCATGAGTATAACAATTCAAAATACAAAGAAACGATGTAATTACAATTTCCGTGAGTTTTATTCGTTTCTACCTTCCTTGTGTAATATTTCGCAACAAAATATATCAGTTTATACATCATGAAGTGATTGAGATTTGTTTTGTGATTTGGTGAGATAATCAGTAAAATAAATCACATCAGATAGTATTTGATGGAATTTCATTAGACGAATGCCTCAACAAATCCTTAGTTATGGAATATTTTGATAATCTCAATACATAATTGATTGTTTAATTTAAAACGTAAACAATATTTTTTCAAGGCAAACGAAATCAAGGTTGGTCAACGGTTAGAAAGACACGATCTATATCTTTTTTAAGAAATATTGTTTTGCTATATGTTCCATATAGATAACCCCAGTATATTTATAAAAAAATCCAATTCTGTGTTACCAATATTTAACTTCAACTGACCTATACATAAAGTATAGAAGCAGTTCATAAAAAATATGATAATATGATATTTCCGATTTACTCAAAGTGCAAAATGTGAGAGTTGTGACTGATGAATTTGAGATGAACAGCAATTTCGTCACTTTATTATTAATAACTGTTTAGAAATGCTATTCATTATCTCCTATGCATTTTTATTTCCATTTTTGATCTACTCGAATATTTCTTGGTGAGGAATTCAAGTCAGTATACCGTTGTTTATGGTAAATTTGTCGATGAATGCATCGAAACGCATTGTCCTGTTCAATGGCATTCTATCTTTCCTGACCTCACTCCCCTTGATTACATTGAAAACAATGTGGGCAACTCAGAAGTGGATATAACTAAAAAAATGCGTCTTTTGTTAACATTGATTAGAATGATTCAGTTCATTGACAGCTTTTAATTATCTTGTTTTTTTTTGTGAGAAATTCACATTAGTATATCGTAGCTTCTGGTGAATTTGTTGGTGAATGCATCGAAACGCATGGCCCTTTTCAAAGGCATCCCAGCTTTCCAGACCCTTTGATAACATTAAAAACAATGTGAGCAACTCAGAAGAGGATTTAAACAAAAAAATGGCGTCTTGAAACAATCATTTTTTTGTCAACATTGATAAGAATGATTCAGTTGATGTTCATCTCATATTGACAACTTATTTCACCTTCCTTGACATTTTTCAGTTCAATAAAATCAACATCTTTTCTATAAAAAAAAACTTTATTTACCAATTTATTCGTTTTCTGGTGACATGTCTACATTGTGAGGTTATATACTAGCGATATCTCGGAAAAACAGTTCCGACAATTAACAAGCTTTTTATAAAAAATAAATATTACTGAGTTTTTTCCAACACTAAATCGTTATTTTTAAAACCTCGACACGTGTTTCGATCACCTAGTGATCATCTTCGAAAGGAAGATTAAACTAGAAACTTTGCGAAGCTTACCCTATTAAAGCTATACAGGTATATCACACATACAGATATATGACATCAAAATTAATTTTACAATTTGCCTAATCTATTACTTTACAATATGTTCTTCTGTAATGATTGAATGTTATAGCAATATATAAAACAATTTCCAGCTATATAAAAAAAATTAATTTCAAAATATTGCCTATCTAAATTCATTTTTACAATGTGTCCTTATTTAATAGCCAGTAAATCTAATAATATTATTATTATATATACTATATAGTATGCTATTTGTAATTGGTCCTTCATCGTTATTTATAATATTATTATGTTGACTTATTTCTACACTCTCATAAGTATCTAGTTGTCTTTTGTTGTGAACTTGTATACTGATCTTAATGATCAATGTTTCAAAATATGATGGGCGACTGATGATTTTTCAGGTCTTCCATATTTTAAGTGTGCTGGGTGTACCTTATATCTTACTTTAATAGATCTTTCTGTCTGTCCATAATATTTTGCATCGCAGTCCTCACATTCAATTTCGTAAATTCCAGACTTTTCCTAATTCCCGACTTTATCTTTTGGACTTCCCAAAAGGCTCTGTAATGTATGACTTGTTTTAAAAACCATCTTCATTAAAAACCATTTTTGTGTATTGGTGGTATGGAACCGAGATGTATTTATCTTGGTTTTTGTCTTTTATGAAAGTCGAAATTTCGTTCATTCCCAACCTAAATATCTCCTTCCATATTATGTCACCTACCCTTCGAAAAACCGTTAGTGGCTGCGATTTCCTGTATTATACGTTTTTCTTTTGTCAACCTATCATGTGTTAGAGATAAAATCAAAAGACGATGCACTAAAGAATTCAACCCAGCACGTTTGTGCTGCCCACAATATGTACGTGCTTGTTTCTTTTCTAAATATATCGTATTCTAACCCTTCATATTGGCTCCTCATTAGGAAAACGTCAAGAATTGGTAGTTGTCAGGGCCGTAGCGGAAATAAAAACCAGGGGGGAAGGAATCCAAATTTTCCCAACACCACCTGCAAAATTTCCCAATTTTCGAAGAAATGAAAGCCGAGGGATTAGTGTTACTACTATAATATATTAATTTTCTTAATTAACCATCCGAAGATTGGATGAATGCTTATGCCCATTAGGGTATGCATAAACAAAAATAAATGTTGGTGATTATAAAAATAATAATGGGAATTTTTCTACTTTGGACCAAAATTCTTGGTCTTCCACTATATCCACCATGTATAGGAATATTCAATAGAAATGAAAGGAAACGACATTCAAATAATATTATGCTTATTGCTGGAAAATACTTTGACTTTGGTTTTCATTTTGAATCTGCCAATGAACAGTTCTACCAGGTAGGAAGACAAAGGGTTTCCCATGGCCGTTCCTTCCTGTTGTTCGTAAAAGCAACCTTCTACCTGGAACCGATTTTGTTTCGCACACACATTAGTAAGAGAAACGAATTCATCGATTTCTTTATTATTGAAATTATTTTTCTCTAGTAAGTCCTAGAGGTATTGCAAGGTCTGTGGAGTTGGGACGCTAGCAAGTAAGGAACTAACATCAAAAGAAACCAAAATTACACCATCATAGTATCGTAAGTACTCAACAAAAATTAGGTTAATAAAAGAAGATTTTGGTTTCTAAAGAGCTGTAAAAGATATTCAGTTTTTTCAGATTTTGTTAACGTAAATATTCCTATTAAGTCTACAGTTGCGGATATCGTTGCTAGTGCTGAAAGTTCGATTCAATATGTGCCCGATTCTTCGAAGGGACTAGTTCCAGAAAAAGTCAGGAATCAAATCTCCAAGAACATGATAACAGATAAACGGAAGCATTCAATAAACAATGATAAAAATAAAAAGAAACTCATCAAACGATTGGAAGACAAGGACGTTTTTTATTTGAAAGCCGACAAAGGTAACAAAGTAGTAATTCTGGATAAATCGGACAACTACGAAAGAGTCAATACTCTCATTACTAATGGACTGTATGCAAAATTGTCCAGGAACTCGTTACCAAAGATGATTACCGAAGTAAAAGATGTCCTAAAGAAATGCGACAACAAACTTACCCCTCAACAGAAACGGAAGTTACAAGTTCTCAACCCAACGGTATTGAAGCTATATTGCCTCCCAAAAATCCACAAACCGGGAAAATCAATGCGCCCCATCGTGTCAGCTATCGGAGCTCCTACCTACCAAATAGCAAAGTGGCTAACTAAGGAATGTTAGTTCCTTATTTCCTAGCGTCCCAATTCCACAGACCCTGCAATACCTCAGGAAATTACTAGAGCAAAATAATTTCAATAATAACAAAATCGATAAATTCGTTTCTCTTACTAATTTGTGTATGAAACAAAATCGGTTCCAGGTAGAAGGTTGTTTATACAGGAAGGAACGGCCATGGGAAACCCCTTGTCCCCCTACCTGGCAGACCTGTTCATGAGCAGATTCGATATGGAAACCAAAGAAAAGTCAAAGTATTTTTCTAGGATGTCCATCAATAAAATTCAGATATGAGTTAGAAAATAAGTGACAACTACCATTTCTTGACTTTTTGGTAATGAGGAGCCAATATGGTGGGATATAATACGATATATTTAGAAAAGAAACAAGCACGTACGGGTATATTCCTGACAGTTTACAGTTGAAATTTTTGGAATTCTGAAGGGCGTAAACCTGGAAATAAGGTGAGCACTTTCGGATTCGTAATCTACAAGTCAATATACACAATTTCCTTTCAAAATCGAAGGGTTCAGCCTATCCTAAATTTTGAACAAAATTGGTACAGTGAAACTTCAAATCACTCAACTAATTGAGGTAGTTTACGATGCGTCATTAAAGTAAGTACTCGAAGTATAATATCAGGACAAACAGTTGGATGAAAGTATCGCAAAAGTCAAATTGCGTGCTTCAAGTACATACAATCTTGAAAGTAACAGTTGTTAATTAGAAACTTTATGGAGGTTCTTTTGATTTTTTTTTGAAAAACTGGTTCCACTTGCAATCACGCGCAACAATCACTTTTATCATATCAATATTCGTTCATGTTTTTTATATTTCGAAATTTTTTACAGTCACTAGTTGAAGGTGAGTTAGTACTGAATGTAAGTACTAATTGTACAATATGTTTCAATTCAGTTAATGAGAGAAATATATCATAGTATCATAGGATACGTGCATTGACTTCATCGTTTTATAAGGTGTGTAACAACGAAAACTTAACACAGCCGTTTTTGAATATAAAAAGTAAGATTTTTAAAAAAGCTTGGATACGTCGATTTCTGATTAAAGGGGGACACCTTTCAGACAAATCAGATTTTTTGTAGTACGCACCCCCTCGAA
>WOGN01007186.1:0-11985 GCA_015342105.1 Leptinotarsa texana | reverse complement strand
TTTCAGGGTTTCAAATCATTTTATATTAGATTAGACAATGGAAGTCCGAACTGATGAAATACACCACAAAATATTGTCAACAACCACCTTCAAATTAAATTGGAAATTTCAAATGTTGTCCAGATTAATATCTACTGAAGAGCCCTAAGGCAAGTGTCTTACGCCGAAACATCAATGTCTACCAGTATTTCATGTAAGTACAATTTGTTACCATTTATTTGAAGTAGAACTCCTGTGAATGATATCTGATTTTATTCTATAATGAATGTTCAGAATAGTAACTGAGTAGAGAAAAGTATCTTCTGTATAATTCAGTTTTCATATAAAAGTATTTTCTAGTGTCGAATTATTTTTTTATCAATTCAATTTTGAAAAGTTTTCATTCATTTATGTATTCCATTTATGAACTGACATAAAGTCATTATTCATTATTCGATATGTTCAATAATACAGTTTCCCCGAATTTTTGTATTTGAAATGTTATATTTGGAGACACTTGATTGAAGTTGTTTACATTAGTTGACTGAATTCGAACACTGAATGATATACATTCCATTTGAAACATACATATTCCATTTGAAAAAAATTAGTCAAGGTCGTTTATCGAAGATATTAATTGAGACATATTTTTCAGACACTCTGTATGAAATTAGATTTGAGTTTCATTCTGAAATAACAACTACCATATCTTACCTCAATGTTGCCAGAAGTTCAGTTTAATGTATCAGTTGATTCATGTAACAATGAATATTAAAAATACCATTAAAAACAACACAATTAAATCAGTGATACGTTCCTTAGTCAAAATCCTTGGGCTTAATTGGTTGAAGAATATTGGCAACACCTGTTTCATGAACAGTGTGATCCAATGTTTATCCAATACGAGATGGCTACGGAAATATTTGAAAAAAGATGAGTATGTGAAAGATATCAATGTAAATATTTAAAGTTCGGAGGGTGCTTCAATCAAAGCTTTTGCAGAAGATACAAGGAATTGTGGTCAGAAAATTCATTTGATAGAGCAGTGAACAGAGTCAGATTCAGAGTTTTGCCCCTCGATTCATGGGTCATGTGCATCAAGACGCCCAGGAGTTCCTTCGTTATCTTTTGGAAGGTTTACATGATGACGTTAATAGAATTATTGAGAAACCTAAACCGACTTTAACGTAGATTAACGAAAATTTGAGCGACAACGAAGAAGCACAAAAATCATGGCTGATTCATTTGAGTATATATAACTCTGATATTAAAGATAATTTCGTTGCTCAATTGAAATCCACCATGAAGTGCCCACATTGTGGACACTCATCTGTAACCTTCGATCCTTTCTGGGAATTGTCACTCCCCATACTAGAAAAAACTGACCAATTGAGTTCATCACAGTGCTTGGATTTCTTCACAAGAGAGGAAAATTAGGATGGACATGAAAAACCGACGTGTTCAAGTTGCAAACAAAGAAGAAAATGCACAAAGTATCTATCAATCGATAAGTTTTCCCATATTTTAGTTATTCATTCTAGAAGATTTTCTCAAACCGAAAGGTTTAGAATTTCCTCTAGATGGATTAGATATGAACAATTATGCAGCAGATAATGTGAATCCTTTTCGCTATAATCTATATGCAGTTTCGAACCCAGTGGGTCTACCTACAGCGGACATTATACAGAATTCTGCAGACATTCTTATAATGGCACGTGGCATGAATGCTATGATTCACAAGTGTCACCAATTTCACCAAAATCGTTTTGAGCGTTTTGTAAAGTTATTTCTGAACTGTTCATTTTGATGTTACGTATTATCTACTTGAAAACATGTTTAACAAAAGTAATAATGTATTTTGAGGCAGAATTCAAAAATTATATAATATAGGGTATTACATTTGAAATTTCCAAGTTGATGTCTGTTACACGTAGATGTGGCAACATTTCCGTGATCAAAATATTTTCAAATGATAGATTACAACTATTTACATCGGTAACCAAAATTTAAAACTCCCATTTTTTTTTTCTCTAGACACCTCTAATACACCATCGAATATGGAATACCCTGTATATGCAGATCATTTTATACGAGACTGAATGCACCGTTTTTTCCGGTCACACCCATTATAAATTCTCATAGAAGCAGCCCTCTCTGCGAAAAAGGAGACCAAAAAATAAAGACTCTACCTGTTTGTTTTTCAGCGATGTTCAGCGTGAATCCCTCCAATGAGACCTGTTCGCTCCTTCCTTTGGTGTTGGCCCCGTACACAACCATCTTGAGTGTTTTTCCCGGATCGAGTCCACTCACGATAAATACTGGAAACTTGGCAGAAACGTTCGCCAGCTGAACACCCGTGCTCGAATCGTATACTTCCAGCAGGAAGTATTGGGGCTGGCCTCCTACAACGAGAGAAAAAAGTGAATAACGGAGTTCGGAACTCGTACTTATTCGGCGGTTAAGTGGTGGAACAAATTGGGAATGGCCGAGCTGAAGTTTATGCAGACAGGATGGGTCTGGAGCTGAGGTATCCTTTTTATTTTTATGGGTTTGTTAAGGTGGGATAACTTCATTTGAAAGGATTCAATAGGAGTTATCGTAGAGGGGTTGACTACAAAACTTTCAGAAGTGACCACTAGGTGTTATTTTTAATAGAGGTTACTCAAAGGGCAGTAAAATGTATTGGTATGTGACTCAATAGGTCACAGAAAAGCTTTTGACTAATCATGATCATTAGTGATTGCGTGAGAACGAATGATTATACCGAAAACAGATTTGATTTTGCAGGGGGATAGAGGAATGAGTACATACACAAGCTGACGACGTTTACATAGGCATATGAAGTTTGCTATCATCAAAAAGAAATTTTCCACACGTGATGAATTCTGAACTATTTTTACTACCACGACTCTGTCTGTTTAAAATTTGTTTTTCCGTTAACGAGCTGTCGCACCTCTACGAACGACAAACCTCAGAATTCCCAATTTGTGCGAGGTAAGGATTAACGAGGCAAACGATAGTGGCAATGTCCACAAAATTTTCTAGTAGTATAAAAATTATAGTAGGATTTCGAGCCTACTCTACTCAGAGCCTTTGATATTAATTGCAAAGTAGTTTCTGACTTCAATTATTTTTGTTGATGATTTATTCATGAAATAATATTGTGTGAATATTCAATCTGGAAGTTTTGTAATAAATTATATTGGAAAATTACTGTTCACATGCTTGTGTACTCATCATTCAGTTAAATGGATGTTTTATGCAATAGTGAAGATGTTGATGAGAAATCCATATAGAAAAGTGAAAGTATCAATTTAGCGAAGTTGAATTGTAATTTTCCCAACGAATACAAAGAATGGATTTGTTATTATCAAGGTAATTAAAATAATGATGAAATTGTCGAAAAAACAGAATTGAAGTACATTTTACAAGAGTATCATTAGAATTATCCATATTTTTTCGCTCTGAAGCAGATACCCACACAGCACCAGATAAAACGAACGTATATGTTCCAAATATTCATAAAATATTCTTGAAAAATATACATGCTTTCAGAATACTCACAGAATATGCTAGAATGAATATGGCAGGATCATTCCCGAAATGTGCATAGAATGTCTATAAATGGATTATTCTCCCGTGAATATTTTAAGAATATTGTCGATGGAATATACCATATGGTATATTTTCAAAATAGATCTCCAGGGTATATTTCGAAATATTCTATATTAATGGAATTTTGAATTATTTTATAATAACGTATTCAAATAATTCGATATTATTAAAAACATAAATATTTGAAAATTTCAATCGAATGCATAACCTAATGTATATAACCCTTATAGTGTAAACCAGTTTTTGAACTCACCGCAAAGATTCTGATAAATTGCTCCAACTATTGGACACGACAAAAAAATTCGAGTGGCCCATTAAATGAACAATTGCATTCTACTGAACAAACTAGTGGCCTTTGGATTATCTCCATTCTTAACCGCACTCTTTCAGTCCTATCTACGGTATCGAAAAATGAAATGTTCAGCCTAATAGTTTCAAATCTACCGCTTATAGAGCTCCTTCTGGTGTTTCACAAGGTTCAAATCTGGGACCGTTGCTCTTCAATATCTTCATTAATGATATTGCAAATGTTATATATGCGTATTTCCTTTTATATGCCGATGATCTAAAACTATACTGCCTCGTTGAGAACATATTTGTGTGATTGTGTGAACCTCTCAGCAAACGTAGGACGGGTTGTAGAATGGTGTTATCGAAATAACTTGTCACTGAACCCGGATAAATGTATGGTCATGTCCTACAGTTTGAAACCGAATATCTTGATCTATGATTATTCAATAGAAAACGTTTTCCTGGTGAGATCAGAAACATTTACTGATCTTGGAGTCATATTTGACACTGCACTATCATTAAATAGGCATATCGATAATGTTGTAACCTCCTCCTGTCGTTTGTACGGATAAATTGCTCGTAACAGTAGTGATTTCAAAGAAACTTCGACCTTAAAACATATATTCTATGCTTTCATAAGATCAAAGTTAGAATACACATCAGTTGTGTGAAGTCCCTTTTATCAATATCACATTGATAGAATAGGAGCATAACTTTTGTAGTCTTAAAAAAAGGCGTGAATATTATAGTGTTGTTGTATTGTTTTCAATTCAACTATGAAGTTGCATCAATCCATTGAATCGTCAGCGACTGCGGTAATACAGTATACACTAAATGACATTTCAATATTTTTGATGACATTGATATCAGCAAATTGAGACAGCAAGTAGTTCGTGCATTCACGTGTTTCACTGTCAATTTTGTATAACGAACATCGCAAGGAAGTTCATCACTTCTTTTGGTCTCATTTTGAGGCACATGACTGACGGAAGATTAAAATGAATGCAGAACAAAATCTTCGTTTTTCGAATGAAAGTTAAATAAAATCTACTAGGAAGTAATATTTCAACTACTTTTTTTCATTGTAGTGTCGGATATAATCCAATAAAAATTTTATCATTTTGTTGTTACCTCAATTTTCAGTATGAATTGATTTATTCAAGTCTACAGTTTAGTTATCGACATTGTGAATTTTTTCCACATATCAGTTGTTATCGATAGCGAACGATTTTCAAACGTTACTTCAATAATCAATATTAAAAATGGAGAGTCATAGCAGAAAAACAAAGGATGAAGTCCAGACTCAAAGTGATAGGTAAGTCCGAAGTCAGTGGATCGTGGAACTTTTCATAGAGGTTCATTATGGCTCCAGTTGAAATTCTGCCGGATTAGTTGATTTGGTTAATTTTCTCTAGGGTCAGATGCAACGTTACGCTGTTCCGTCCTTTCATGATATTTTCGAACAAATACAAAAAATAAAGTTATTTGTTGTTTAAACGGAATACTAACTCTTAGTCTACCATGCTCCTCAAAATACAAAAATCAAAGTGCATAATTATGTTTGTTGTCTATTTAGTCTCCTTCTCCCGAAAGATGTGGGAGGAAGGTAGCTTTAAAAATATTTCTGTGGTCGCTGAAGGTGTGGAGCTGATAGCATTGGAGGTAGCTAGGCAAGTTTCTCTCTATGAGCCAGAGACCTTTGTTTGGACCATTTGCGGTGGTCCGAGTTATGCCATACATGATTGAAAAAGGTTCTGATTAGGGCCAAAATATGCTTTATCTACTTTCAAGCTCCGTCACATTATTTGTGTTGAATACAATATTATTGAACTCGTGAAAATGATATTGGATGTTTTTTCACATGTAAATACGAGAAATACCTTTAACAAATGCATTTACTCAGAATCCAATACATTGAACAATTATTCAAGAAGAACGTGAAAAACGCCTGAGTATCTCATAATTCATGTAAATTGTGCCACTAACGTACATACCATCAAATCCTTCCGTACACTCCACTTCTAAAGACTCGTTCGTCATATTTACGATAGAACAATTATGTGGAGGATCTGGCTTTCCTGCAGGAATGATATGGTAAATACAAGGCTCCTGTTGTCTGCCTGCTAAGTTATTAGCCCAGCACATCACAGTACCGTAGTCCATTTCGTTAATGGGGGTGTACGTGAGAGTTGAAACGAACCGGTGAAGTCCCGACTTGAACCTAGTAGAGGGAACTTCATTGGATTCAGCCGAGTTGTTGAATAACCACTTGAAACTATCAGGAGGAGGGTAAGATTCAACCTCACAGAGAACTTTGACTTTCTCCATCTTGGCAACGCCATAAACACGTTTCTGGTCGGAGCGACATATTGGTTTATCTGCAAAAAAAAGAAAATATGTTTACTGTCTGAATTGTAGTGGAATATTCTAGTGAAAACAATATATGTTGATCGAAAGTGATACTCTATATTCAATGTATATCATTGAAGTTTGGATACAGACATGAAATACATGGATTTGCTATCATATACATGTTTTGCGGTTTTGTAAACTGTTTTGTGAAATTCATAAAATTGATGATAATGAAATTATTGAAAGTATATGTGATGAGTTAACTTTCTTTGCCAAAATCGTTCAACACTGAAATGATTAACTAGCAAAGCCATCAGTAACACAACGAAAGAAATTTTATGTACGGAAAAATTCATATCAATATAACTTAATCAATCAACAAACGATAAAAACAAACTTCAATAGGAATCTTCACGATGGAAACGAATATATAATAGAGAACAACGTTAATTTAAAAAAATGGTAATGAAGGGTCGAGGCTGTCAGTTAAAAATAACAGAAGATGAATGTTTTTTTCAAAAAAACAATAAGTACAAAAATTAAAAATATTTGAGTTTCATTCCGAAAAGAAGAAGTGAAATTTTTTGGCTGCTTCATATTCCATCTGATCTCTTACACACGACACAAGGCATTATTTGTAAACATCATCTTCTTTCTACAAATCAATCTGCTGAAATTTCCTAATCGAATTAGTTTGATGTTCCAAATATCAACCGGCTCTTGTTTCGAAATATCAATGATGAGAAGGGTTTTGAAGTAGCTACTCCACTTAGCTTCATAAGCCAACGCCCATTTTATACTAAAATTTACTAAATTAACCTGTATAAATCCTCATAGAGTTTTTTTCTGTAATATGATGCGAATAGATATAATGAAATTACGACAATACAACTCAATGTGAATGAAATGAGAAACTCAGCAATGCAGTGTTCTGAAAAGATCTCTGTTCCATGGAGGAATCTCGATTGTTTGTATTCTCTTTGTTCATATTATCTCAAAATTCAATTGTGAAATATCAACAAGGAATAAACAAATCCAGTTCAATTAAAAAATTCCACTACCGTAACTCTTTTGTAGAAAAGTGGATATATCTTTAAATTAACATAGTAAGTTGGACAAATTACAAAAAAAAAGGAATGATGTTACCCTTGTGAATTTATTATGAGAAATCTCTTGGATCTTTACAAAACGATATACTTATTAAAATCGAATGGAATATTCCATTGAGTCTAATCACTTGATTATTCTGATCAACGGTTCGAGAATGTGATTAATCATATTGAATCCACAAATTTACCTCATCTGAAACAGTGAACTTCAAATATTTATTTCTATAAGGATGAGGATGAGTGAGAAAGAATATTTTTCATTGATCCTCGTTTCATTTGCCCTCCCTCCATCGACTTGAAGTAAATTCATTCAGTAATACTCCAGTATTTTCATTGTGGTATTA
Source organism: Leptinotarsa texana (assembly GCA_015342105.1). Taxonomy (NCBI): domain Eukaryota; kingdom Metazoa; phylum Arthropoda; class Insecta; order Coleoptera; family Chrysomelidae; genus Leptinotarsa; species Leptinotarsa texana. The sequence goes on along the minus strand of WOGN01007186.1, from coordinate 4,295 downwards.
TCAAAACAGCTCCGGTTATTTCGTATTTCTATTATTTCTAACTGAATATGACTCTTTGTACAACAAATACGCCACTTTCATTATAACTCAATTATTTCTTTATTATAAATATGTCTGTTCAAAACTTGTGCGTATTTCAATCGGAGATACGTTCACAAATAACACATTATAATAAATATTTTCCAGTTGGAGAACTTTTCCTCGACTTGTTTTCATCTACCGTGATAGCAGAAAAGAACTATATTTCATTTTCAACCAAGTAGACACCTCTTAGAACAAAATCTATGCAATTTTGGGTACATTCTGACGATTTTCTTACAATATGATTCTGCTGTGATGATTTGGCCCTGTTACAGAAAGTTATAGAGAAACAGTCGCTGACCACAACACAGGTGGGTTTTCTTGAAGAAGAACAGACTTTGAAACGCAAAAATTTCTGTTGATCATTCAAGTTATGAGGCACCTACTTTTTGAGCTTTCTGACTTTTTCAAAACGTTTTGAACAATCAAAAACCACATGAGAGCTGAGGCCTAGTTCTTCAGTCATCCCACGCACTGTTTGTAATAGGTCTGTCTCCACCAAAGTCTTGAAACTCCTCGTACTTGATAACTATGGGACTAATCTTAGAGGCTAAAATTTCTGAAATGAATATTCGCTAGCCTGTTTGATTTTTTGGGCTGTTTCTGCAGCGCCGTGGTTCAATTTGAATTCTTACAGAAAACTGGTCAAAAATTGCTCAATATCATATCATATTAAGGTGGAAAGAGACTGTATTTCGAACGAGAATTTACGCTGTTGTATACAACTTCATACACAAGTCAATAAATATATTTTCAGACAGTCAAGCGGTGTTGAAAGGGTTTGGTTCCTACCGAGCAACATCTGAATTGGTAACAAATCGCCAAAAACGACTCTTCTCGACAAGAAAACAATTTTTCTCTGGTCTGAATTCCTGGCCATACTGGCCTAGAAGGCAAAGAGGCTGCTGACTCCCTTGCGGAGGATATTGCTGTAAGCAGCTTCATCGGACCAGGCTTTGCCAAAGATTGAACGCCAGAATGGCAAGAAAATTTGTGGACTTCTGAAAAAGTCTTTCAGGATTGGCTCACTCCAAGGCGTATATTCACTCTTCGAAGCTTGATACCAAACAGTAGTTGGACTACAGTAGAAATGAACTACGATGTCATATATGTCTTCTTACAGGTCACTGTTATCCGATACCTTATGGTGTAATTGCCTGGTGGCCGAAGGCTTAACAATTGAATATAGGTTGAAAAAACTCAAAAATACGCTTTTAAAGGACATAGAACTGTGAAGTTAAAAGTATTTTCTTTAATAAGCATAAAACAATAAAGATCAAAAAATACTAATATCATTGTGAAGAAAGCGTGGGCGCTTTTCTACCAAATTTTGTGTACATCTAGCGCACACGCTTTTTTCACAATAATACCAGTATCTCTCAATCTTCATTGTTTTATGCTTATCAAAAAAAAATATTTTTAACTTTTTGTTCGATTTCTTTGAGAGCGTATTTTTCAGTTTTTTTAAAATATATTCATTTTTTACTTTTTAGTCCGATTTATTGTAAAACATATTTTTTTGAGTTCTAGTCACTAGTATTATGAAGCTTTAACGGACGGTGCACGAATCAAAAACTCCTCTCAAACAACATAATTAAGTTTGAGGTCTTAAATACTATAGAAATACTGAGATGCAGTAAGTCTCCAACAGAGGGCGGACAGTTGTAAAATTTATTTTGAAGTTAAGTAGTAATTTCAAAAACAAATCAGTCCTGATGTTTTGATTTGAAGTTATATTCAAAATGTCACTGGACTAAAAATATTTTTTTAGTGAATAATTTTATTTTTCGAATCAATCTATTGAGTTGATGTGTATGTCAAGCACCTTAATTCCAATTTTTCGATTTTTTAAAATATTTAAGTAACTGAATTTTATAGGTGTACAATCCACGATAAAGTTTTCATTGTTGAAATCCATATTCTGGTTTGCTTTCAAATAATCGAATCAGATTTCAAAATGTATATTTCCTTTTGTTCAAAATTTTTTCTGTACTGAATCACGGGTAGTTGAAAATACAAATATTCCATCTGTAGTACAAAATTTCGCTAACACTTATGATTCCTAAAATATGTTTTTATTTTGATTTTCTTTTGAACAACCTATCAAGAAGGTTACGTATAGCGCCAACCGCCCGCGAACAGCTCAAGCGAAGTTGTATCTTACTGTTACTTCATATCGATTCTTTTTTATATATTTATGCTTTATAGTTTTTATATTCTCATACTTACATATATGTGTTGCATGATAATATTCATTATTAATATTATTATTTATTTCAATATGTATATATTATCACTCTCTGACTACTTTTTTACTCTAAAATGCTGAAATCACCAAATGTTCAAATATTACTTTTAATTTGTATAACTTATATTCTTCAAAATAATAACACTATGACAATAATATTTTATCTTCGACAATATATTTTAAGTTGTGTATCTTACATTTCCTAGAATAGTAACAATTTGTCAATGAGATTTCATCTTCGATAATAAAGTACATTTTGATTTGATTTGATTGCAATAATTGATGATTACGTACAGCGCCATCTGTTCGCAAATAGATCAAACAATAATTGATAGTTACGTATACTGTCATTTGCCCTTGAATAGATCAAGAAATATTAATTAGGTAACGAACAGCGCCGTCTGCCCGCGAATAGATCAAACAATAATGCCGATAATTCTGTCCATACAGATCCCGATCTTGAGAGTTACAGACAAATATGCATACAAACAATCATACATACATCATACAGGTGAAGCTAATATAAAGCGTGTAAAAACGGCCCAGGCCAAGTTCTCTGGCTCACAGAGTCAGGCTTTTCTTGCTATCAGGAAGAGGAATTTAATGCAGAGTGCAACACCCTGCTAGTTGACATTGGAAGACATGACCTCCCACTTTATGCCTCCAACAGTCAACTACGAACTGCATTATAAAGTACTATTACCGAGTAGAGAGGACTTGAAACTAAGGAAGAGGAAGATATTAAGAACAGATATTAAATCGTGTGCGGAGAGATTGAAAGAATCTAACACAGGTCAATAAAAATATTTTCAGACAGTCAAATGGCGTTGGAAGCTCTTGGCTCCTAGCAAAAAACTTATAAATTGGTGACAAACTACCCAAAACGACTCTTCTCGATAGGAAGACTGAACAGATTTTCTCTGGTCTGGATTCCTGGCCATACTGGCCTGGAAGGCAATGAAGTTGCTAACTCTCTTGCAGAGGAGGGTGCTGTAAGCAGCTTCATCGGACGAGAACCTATCATTGGCATCGTTTCAAGCTTTTTCAAACAGAGATTGAACACCTGGATGGCAAGAAGATTTATGGACTCCTGGCAGAATCTTCCAGGATTGGCTCACTCCAAGGCATTTATTCACCCTTCGAAGCCGGATACCAAACAGTTGTGGGACTACATATATACGATATCAAACAGGTCTTCTTACTTGTCACTGTCATGTGAATCATCATATGCAGAGACTAGCACTATCGGAAGACAGTGTTTGTTGTTTGGAAAATAATGAAACAGCAGAGCACATACTTTGTTCCTGCCCCGCTGAGGATCGAATCAGGTTTCAGGAGTTTGGCAAAGCCGTACTCTACCATCTGACCTGAAAAACCATTCACCATACAAAATAACTGGCTTCGTTAAGAAACTGGGTTTATTTGGTCGAGTGAGAATAGGTGTGGGGCACAATAAATCCTTGCCGGTTGCGGCGAAAGGTCGAAACTTAAGCTGAAGACAGTTAAAGAATCAAAATTCGAAAGAAATGAACAGCATCAATGTAGAACGTACAAAATTCTTCATATATACTATGACACAGTAGAATAAATATTCTTTGAGATATGGACCTTCAAATACATATGACATCAAATGTACAAAACTATCAGAACAACCTAATATAAAGATGGATACCGATCTCTATGAACAGAAGATCGAAGAGGTGCTTCAGAAAGGAAAATATACAAAGATCGTTAAAGACCCTACTGCATCGATTGAAAGGAAGTTGTACCAGACTTTGAAAAAACACGAAGTTTATTTTACGGAAAAAGAGAGATCATTGCTAACACCGCACCACAGTAAGCCCCCACACCTGTATGGACTACCCAAAATTCACAAAAAGGATGTTCCGCTCAGACCGATCATTAGCTCCAGAGATTCAGCCACACAAAAATTGTCCAGATTTTTACTACCAATAATCAAACCACT
>WOGN01007185.1:0-11987 GCA_015342105.1 Leptinotarsa texana | reverse complement strand
GAAATTTACAGTCAAAAATGCAATAAGGAATAATGTACGTATGTTGAATTTCCTGATAGTTTAAAGGATCAGGGTTTTGTTCAGTTGGACCACTTTCTCCAATGAAATGTAATGAGCGAATATAAGTATTCTTGGTGACATCATCAATAGATTTAAAGCCTCGGTCACTCCTGCCACATTTTTTCACTCATAATTCACATTTCGCACATGCTTCAATATGTAATTTGCTTAATGATTTGATTATTTTTTTGCGATATTCGAGACAAGGCTTTGGAAAATTTATAAAATAGTATGTGTTGGTTTTGAATGATTTGTATCGTATATCACTTTTACATACTTCATAACAACACCGTTTTGTTGTTCCTCTTCGTACAGATAACATAATTATAATGGAGTGTAAATTTTTTTTTCTGATTATTTTGACTTACCTACTACATAATTTTTTCTCACTTTTTTTACAATTAATAAATTTCAATTTATATATTTTTAAAACATGGGCTGCGGGCTCTTTAACATAGTTGTTTACAAAAAACAGTACGAAAAAGATGGCCGATACTGACGCATGCGCACAAAAAAAATTGTGATGAAAAGGCCTATCGGTACTGCCCGGTGTTTGCTGAAACGACTCAATATCTAGGGAGACTCGTGGTAGTGGACGGACGTGCCGATAACGTCCGTCCACAAAGGGGGCCATGTATGTGAATTTAAAAACACGAAGGTCTCCCGAAGAGGAGGCGACTCAAAAAATATATGTGGAAAAAATCAAAAGGTCTTCCAAGCAGAAGGCGATATCCTCATATTAATATCCTCAATAAAAAATTTGAATTGTTTTCATCGTAAAAAAGTTCGGACAAAAACGGAGTCGCAGCATTGCTTTGAGCAAGACCGCTGCTCCCTCCCCCCCCGACGAATTTCCTGTCATCTTTCATAGGAGGAACCTGGACAAATGCTCCCGAGTGGGAAGCAACGTGCAACAAAACTTGAGGGAGAGACTCATTAACGTCATTGTCATTTTGATAAGTAATTATTACGAATATTTGTGTTTGGCCTTTGTTTGATTGAAACTCAGTACAATTCAAAAGACATATAAATGAAAATAAGTAAACCACTTACTCATCGGTATCTTGATTCATTTTATTCTTGAATTCAATTTCAGCATTCAAATTTTCCACTTGTTTCCTCAAATTGTCGATTATTTCTTGTGCTAGTTGTTCTCTAGCGTGAGCGCTATCTGCTAATTTCCATGCCTCATTAATTTGGATTTTCAATTCTTTGATGGTTTTTGCATCTTCTTCGACAATTTTTGACATTATCGACACTTTGTTGTTTTTATTTTCAATTTCTGAAGCCAGGTCTTCAGTTTTCTGTTCCAAATCTTGTTTTTTTGTGTACGTTTGGTAGAAATTTTCGAATAAATTGTTGTAGTCATCGGCAAATTGGGCAGCCTCGGGATTCTGTTCCATTTCTGCCAGAGTCTGAAACAATTAATGAACCTGATTACAAAAACGAAAAGTTTTCCAATATAGAAAACTCCTTATCGCCTAGAGGTTGCTAACATTATTCGTCATTATTTAGATTTTCATCTACATGTTTCACAACATTGAATTAGAGGCAGAGGCCTCTTGAAGCGCCAGATTTGTTGCTCCTAGAGGCATTTTTCACTTGTTATTTTTAATAATGTTACTGCAGTTTCGTCCTATAAGGACATTTTCAAACTAATTATATTGATATATGATATGATATTCTACCACGTAGTAACTTCTACATCCATCAGTTTATATATTTATTTGATCATCAACCGACCAAAAATATTGTGTATACTGAGTTTCGATAATGCTTCTATTTAAATAAGTAAATGTACCTACCTTATTGAATTTTCTTTCAATAATAGGAAAAAAGTGATCAGGATTGTTAGGATCGAGAGTTTCTTCTTTTCCCTCATCTCCTTCTTCATTTCCTTCACTGAAGTCACTTTCATCCATTTTGATAATTTAGAAGAGCAAACCAATCTTTGTAGTAAAAATAAATAATTGCTAATATGTCAATTCTCTTCAAAGTGGATTGACATAAACGATCATTTATTTCCATGGAATCTATTTCAAATATACAATATGTTCTCTTATAATGAATATGTGGAAACGACAGACAACGTATTATTGATCAAACTTGATATGCAGGTTATTCAAAGTGTACAAATATTTATATAGAGGTTCTTTATACTTCATGCTAGTTTGAGAAGTGGTTCTTTTCTCTAAATCAATTAGAATTGGTTGTAAAATAATATTTCTAAAACGGAAAATCCTTTAGCTGATATCGACAAGAATTCTTGACAAAAATAGTGATACAGCATTCTTTAAATATGAATATCACATTCAAATATCTGATAGAGGAACTTTGATAAAATCAATTAGGTACACGAAAAAACATATAAAAATAAAAAACAAAATTTTCATATCCTCAGGCTTTACAAGGCTCTCTTTCGTGCCATGTTAAATATTGATTAGTTAGGTTAGATTAGGTTCAAAGTGAGTGGGTCGATTCGAACCTTCACCGCAACCCGCAAGGGTTTATTGTGGTTCACTCCTATTCACACTCGACCATATAAACCTAACTTCTTAACGAAGCCGATTAGTTTGTATGGTGAGTAGTCATTCAGGTCAGATGGTAAGAGTACGACTCTGCCGAAGCTTCGAAGGGAGAATAAACGCCTTGGAATAAGTCAATCCTGGAAGATTCTGCCAGCAGTCCATACATCTTCTTGTCATCCAGGTGTTGAATCTTTGTATGGCAAAGCCTAAAGCGATGCCAATGATAGGTTTTGGTCCGATGAAGCTGCTTGCAGCACCCTCCTTTGCAAGGGAGTCAGCGGCCTCATTGTCTTCTAAGCCAGTATGGCCCAGAATCCAGACCAGAGACAATCCGTTAAGTCTTGCAATTGAAGAGGGTTGTTTTTGGCAATCTGCTACCAATTTAGACGGCGCTCGGTACGCGCCAAAAGCTTCCAACGCCGCTTGACTGTCCGAAAATATTTTTATTGACTTGTGTATGAGGTTGGATTCTTCCAATCTCTCCGCACGCAATATAGTCACATAGGTTCCTATGCAGATTGATATCTCTGTCCTGGGTCTGCGATTGAAAACACCTGCACCAGAACCGGAAGGTGTTTTTGATCCATCTGTGAACCAATAACTATCTGCTCTTAATATTACCTTCTCCCGGAGGATTCAGTCCTCTCTACTCGGGAACGGGTGCAGTACTTTATGATGCAGTTCGTAGTTTACATTTGGAGGCATACAGTCAGAGGTCATTTCCAGAATGATGTGACTTCCAGTGTCAACCAACTGTCTGCTGCACTATGCATTAAATTGATTTGTGCAATTGGCAATGTTCACAAGTCTATATGCAGTCCATCTAGCCTCTCTCTCCAGAAGAATGTGAAGAGGAGGTAGATCTAGAAGGTTCTCCATGGCCGCTGACGGTGTGGTACTGATGGCCAGTCAAGGTTGTTTCTGTGAACTAGAGAGATTCGTGTGGGCCGTTTTCAGTAAAGCCTTCAGCTACCATGCAATTGCACCATAAGTGATCATTGGTCACCTCCGTTCCAAATGGAATGAGCACACCACTGAGGTTAGTTCTTAAGGCTAATAAAACACCAAATCAGTTTTATTCAAACGCACCTAAAAATGTAAGGTATCCGCATATTGATGGCAACGGTTCGATATAATTCTTTCATGTTGCTTATTTGCCAGATACTATCTGTTGTGTTGTTCACAGCCCTAGCCATTGTCTCATCATGTGAAATTCTGCCATCATTTCCATTGCCCAGGATATGTTTTCTGACCGCAGTCGCAGAGAATGATTACATTTTGTTATCAGCAATGAGCGTTATAGTGCGCCGAAGTCATTCATTTATTCGAAAATTCAATGATAATTGAACTTGAATTTGGAAATCGTATTTATCAGGATGAACTGCATGTTGGGGTAAATAAATAATTACATATTTGTGTTATGCTTTCGTTTATCTCTTATTTCTTCAATACAAATACTCGTGAATGTTAATCAGGGAATAAAGATAAGGGTCAGATTCAGTTCAATGACTTACCAAAAAAAATTGCCAAAAAACAATTATGGTAGTGCCGAATTAATTTCCGATAGAATTAAACAGTTTTTATTTTATGTTGATCTTTTTCTTTATGGAGAAATATATTGTGTTGAGGTTGACCTTTATATCTTACTCAACTCAAAACTTGAAGTTGAGGGGGTTTTTTCACGACCCCAATATAATATATCTAATAATTTTTTTATCGACTTTTTTTGGACATTTTCACCTTCTGCAATCTGAAAAATATTAATTCCGCAATCTGAAAAATATTAATTTTCAGGGCAAACTTTTTAATTTACTCCGACAAGTTATTACTGCGTAAAATCATATTTTTCAAAGATAAATGTTCTTTTTATCAATAACTTGTCGTTTCTAACAATTTTGCCTAGCAAAAAAATTACTAAGAAATAATAGGTACACTACTTATCTTGACGTTTCGGAGGAAAAAATCTGCCTCCGTCTTCAGAAATTAACAAAAAATTCAAAGATATTTGCAGTTATTCCTTTGCTGATTATTTATTTCTTCGACATATATCCAAGAAGTTGAGAATTTTCATATTTTTCAGATTGTGGAAGGTGAAAGTACTTAAAAACTCTCCTACACAAAAATATATCTTATTTTTTTTATAATAATAACGATGTATTTGCCCAAGAAATATATACAATGTTTATAGCAGGGAAAAAATAATAATTAAAAAAACTAACTATAACATAACTAAGTACGAACAGAGCACACAAAAAAAGTTAAATCAGAACTGAAACTTGAAAAAATATATAAATATACATACATATACACTCGTATACACATAATACATACATATATGTGTACTCATCAGATAATATATATCTATACAAACAATAATTCTTTTTTCTCACAAAATACTTATTTATTCATCTTTTCCCTCAGATATAATAATATTGTGCCAGCGTTTTTTCCTACCCTCGAGGCAGTCCTGATATGCACTTGCATGGCATGAACCACCCGATATACCGACAACCTCAGCAACTTCTCTGATAGTGATTCAACGATTCTCCATAATATTGTTCTTCATTTTCTCAACATTTTCATTGGTTGTTAATGTGCTGGGGCGTCCAGGTCGAGCATCATCATTCACATCTTCTCGACCTTCTCTACCACTTGTAAATATTTCTCTGTCTGGAGTACAATCACCGTATGCCACTGTTAACATTCAAATGTTTTTGAGGAAAATTTAATGGAAATGTTTTAATTTATTTTTTCGAACGCATAAAATCGCCAAATACGCATATTACTTCTAACTTTTATGCCTCTCACCAATAAACTAAACATGTTCATAAACTGAAACTGTGAACATATGTTCGAGACGCTAATCGAAGGTACTTAGCGTGCGAATTTTGAACATTAACCTCATTTTTTGAACAGTTCACGTATACTACAGCACAAATGAATTCCTTGAGGATGATCTTCAACCTTCTGAATATGTTATAATCATAGTTTTTCAATGTATGATATATATTTAATTGAATATGTCTATATTAAAATTATACTATTTTTTCCTTTCCATTGTACACTTCATAGCTCATTTTTTTCCCGTCAGATATAGGTATGCTAAGTGTATTTCCACTTATTTCCCAATGAACCCAGTCTAGTCTTAGTTTATGTAAACCTTCTACCGATTTATATTAATATGTCTACACACATCTCAACAATTCTGAGGTCGTAGATGCATTATTCTGCGATTTCTGCAAAGCTTTTGATTGGTTCAGGTTCAGGTCTTACTTAAGTCATAGAAAACAGTAAGATCAAACGAAATACTATGACACTCTCAGGATATCTTATGGGGCGTTCGACAAGGATCAGTACTGGACCAGATTCTTTTCCTTATATATGTAAATGACCTTGTGACTCTCTCAATTTAAGGAATTTTTACGATCTTCGCGGATGACACCACGCTCCTTTGGCAAGGAAAAAATACTTCTAATTTTATATTTAGAAGTTGTGAAAAAATGGTGTGACACAAACTACTTATGCTTCAATATTAAAAAAAAAACTACTCACTTTTAGCTATAATATTAACAATTTATATTTGAATGAACAAATTCTTGAGAATAAAAACCAATCCAAATTACTGGGAATCTTCATCGATAACAAATTAAAATTTGATCAACATATTTCAGCTTTGAATAAAAAATTGGCATCAAGATGTTATGCACTTCGAATAGTTTCAAATGAACTGAGATTAAGGTGTTGCCTTCCTTCTGGGGATTTTGCAGTCAACAACTTTTTCATTCAGTGTTTGTTTTGCAAAAGCGAGTGGTTAGATACTTATGCAAAGTGAGAGTGCGTGAGTCATTTTGAGAGAAAACATTCTCACTGTTACTTGTATTTCCATACTAGAAACTGTTTGCCTGATTTACAAAAAACGTAATATGTTTGAAACTCCGGAATATATAATAATAATAATATCAATGTATTTCATTTACCAAGGTAAAAATGAAAGTACACAAAGGAAAATACAATGGATTTGATAAAATCCCGGAGCGAGAAGCAGGAGACAAGCGTATGCAACACGCCGAATCCTGCTCTTCCATTCAACTTCTTTACATATGATGTACAAAAAATTATAGTACCTATGTAGTAACAGATAGAGAAAAAAGGAATAAAAGAGGGGTAATTCATAATGCTTACAGAATGACTTGAATTTTTGCACTTTATGCGAGACTTTAGTTGCACGATAGCTGTTTTTCATATAGCCAGTTAAGTTAAGTGGCGGTGCCATTTTCATTTAGATGTGTGGGAAGACTATTGTAATGAGTGTAGAGAGAAAAACTGAACGATCTCTCAAACAGTGTTGTGCTGTGGGGGGGGGCAGTTATTGTATTTTTGTGTCGGATACTCACTTCGTGTTCATTTTCACGATATCGAACTTTATCATAAAGATACTGCAGTGATTTGTTGATGACTATATTGTGAAATAAGGTTAGAGATTGCAATAAAAAACGATTCTTCATTGACAGCCATTGCGACTGAGAAAGCTTATGAGAGATATGCTGGAACTTACGGATACCATAGATGTAGCGTAAACAGGAATTTTGGACTTTTTGTATCCTGCATAAATCTAGACTATCCAAACAGGGAAAATATACAGGTGAACAGTAGGTGCACTGTGAAAGGATGAGAGTCTGTCATAAATTGGTTTTTGTCTGAGTATTTAGGTATGCTCGGTGAGGGTAAATTAATCTTAAGTTCGCGTAAGCTCTCTGGATAAATAATGAAACTTGTGTTTCATTATTATCCGAAATCAAGCCAATATTTGTTGCCTCCGGTACTATATTTAGAGTTATATCATTTACTTGAGGTGAATATCTTTGGCATAATAACTTGGGACCAAACATAAGAACCTGCGTTTTATTAGGATTCAGTTGCAGTTCGTGTTTCACAGAAGAATCATAAATGTTTTGAAGTTCAGTATTGATGTCAGCAACAGCTACAATCAGCAATTCTGGTTTAAACGATTCATAAAGTTGAGTATCATCATACAAATTATATAACCCAAAATACATCTTCCTTTTCCAAAAATGAGTCAAAGTATTCTTTAATTTATGAGAGTAAAAAGCTGTATAATCACATACCTCACGAAATTAGGAAGGAAAAAAGCTATAAAAGGTTCATAAATCTTGTTAAAGATGCCCTTGCAACAAAAGCGTACGACAATCTTGATGAATATTACAATGTAACTTTGCTGTGATTTAATATATGTTTTTTTGTTGTTTATATTGACACCTATACTTTAAATTATACTTATACTGGGATATATCTTATTTTATTTACATGACATGTGAACTTATGTTCAAATTGTGTAAATTTGTTTTTTACATTTTTGAAAGGGACTAGACAAACTATTTATAAACCTTGTTAAATTTGTAAACTTAGTTTTGTTCAAATTGTATTTCTGAGTATTTGTATTTTTGAATTGTTTCTTTTCTTTTATCCTTCGAAGTGGTATACATACCAGATTTTTTAATAAGATTGTATTTTCTTATACAATAAAGTATATGCCTATCTATCTATCTAGATTATTTTGCAATCCTAGTTTTTTGTCAACTTGGTGAACAGTTTTGTATTTTACAAAACATTTTTTGATTGATTGATTATTGATATATCATCTGCTGATATTATTTCCTCATTCCAATCTAAATTGGATAGAGATTGGAAAAAGAGAATCTAAAGATCCCTGAGTAACATCACAAATGACTCTCTCTAATGAATATTATCCATAATACTGACAATTTGTTCTCCGTCCGAAAAAACATTTTGGAACCAGGTATGACAATTTTTATTTATATTAGTTATTTGGGACTTCAACTTGAATTAAAAAACAACTGGTCAAAAATAATCTTTATTGGACATATTATCCCATGAACCATATTATAAATAAATATACAAGTTTATCACAAAAGATTTCAGTACAATAATTAAAAACACTGCAAAATTTCATTAGCGAGCTTTAATTTTTGTACTTACTCAAGATTTCAGGAATTTTAAACAAATATCCTTGAATAAATTGAAACTTGATTGAAGGAAATTATGTACGTAAGATATATTTATCATAAAAAAGGTGTTATTGTGTATTTTCAGTCTGCATTCATGTGTCAAGTGAAACAGCAATAATTAGTTTTGACCTTAGAGGTATAGAGCGTCTTCAGTACTCATGCAAAATTTGCAAATCTGAAACAGACCTGAAAAAATATGTTATCCAAGAAATGAAAAGCTTGTTATATGTATATTAAAATAATGTTATTCATTGTATAAATAATACTGAAACCTTAAAATTTGTAAAAACAAATTTTAAGGAATTTTTTTTACATCCTCTTTACATGACTCAATAAATGCTCTACACATAAGGTTTTAATAGATCCAAAATATTAAATAAAACAATTGCATTTGACAAGCACAATATATGATAAGATATAAAAATAAATATATAGTCGTAGTCAGTCTCGGTAACTTTATCCATCTCTTCAGGAAACAAAAAACCAAACTGAAGTAACAGAATTTACATTTGATATCAATTCATATAGCGTAGAAAAATAAACGAATTCTGTGATGGAAAAAGTTATCAGTATAATATCAAACAGACACAATTTGATTCACAAGTACCAAAAGTAAATAAAATAACTGTGATTCAGTAACACATGATACTTCAATTCTTTTTGTTGAAAAAATAGCAATCATTCTAATCAGGGGCAAAACAGTTTTCCCAAAATATTTTAACCTTCAGAATAATTTGAAGCATAAAAATCAATCGCAGTACTACCAACTTAAAAAACGAAAATTCCATGTCTAGTTAGTGAATATAATTTTGAGAAAATAAATATTTTATGATAGGATGAATTGGAACTTCTGGCGTAAAATGAATCTACTAAAAGCATTTTCTTCAGATCAAAACAAAAATAATGTTTCTCAAAGAGCATTTTGCTAACCAAGTTACCATTTCCTGATGATACTAAACTAGTTGGGTTCGGTCACTAACTTAGAGAAACATGGATCAAGAGAGATTTTTTTCGGTATGCAAACAGTGTTTTCAATAGGTATATATTTCCTATTTATTATATATTAGATAGAAAAGTGGCATATTGAAAGTTAAACAAACTTGGCTTCAGATTTGCTATCAACTTCAAAAACAATTAAATTATAAAAAATGCACATTCAAATCACAATATTATTTAGCATTGTTTGTTGGGGTTTGCTGATCGAAATAATAAAAAAATATGTGGTTTCGCCTACAGTTCTAACTCTGTCAAGTTTATCATCAGGATTCAACAGAAATAATTGTTTCAGTTTCAACTTGCATATTCATACTTGTAAATACATATGAAGATATATGTTACTCTGTTTGGGACGAAAGTGTCTCAACCTGTGTTTCAACATTAAAATAATACAGATGTTACCTTGGTCGCAAACCTGCATATGTATTGACAAATATGATCTATTAGAATATACGAACATATTTTTGTAGGTCCCTATGGTTGAAATTGATGACATTCAAGACCATTCCGGTATATAAAGTATTTTAGAGTTAGCATAAGAGAAGTTGTTAGATCTAATTTCACAATTTTGAAACCAAGAATTGTTTGCTTAACCTCACTTGAAGAAATATCAGATCACTCCTTTGTACATATTTCTATTATCAAAATTTTAAAAGAATTATTATTAGCTCACCAGAATTTTTTAAGGTTTGAGATTTTAATGAAGAATTTTCCAAATGACAGTGTTTTGTCTTAGATCTTTCATTGTAAAAAATACTATAGAAGAACCCTTTTGTCACTTATTTGAGACTAAGCAGGTTCTAAGTTACCGTAAAAAAACAAGTTGGATTGGTTCAATTCATTTCCAAAAATAAATGTATATATACATAAAAAAAATGTAGGTCACTTATTAAAAAAAAAAACTTCCAATAAAGTAATTCCCGGAAGGTTTCTAATAGTCATTTTTTGCATATTTTGCATATCACTCATTCACAACCTGATCAATCTCTTAATATACAAAATTATGCAATGAAAAAAGTATCAAGTGATAAATTCGATTATTGGATAAATGTCATAATGAGAGAGAAATATTGCAAGTCTACATGGAAACGCACACCAAGCAAAATTGCGAAAAACATTTGGTATTTTTCGAACAATATTTATGACTTAAAGTTAAGTACATTATTGAACAACCTTAACCCTTACATCGTGAAAGGGGTTAAATTGTATATGAAACATTTATTACACACTCTAACAGGCTTTATGTGACCAAACTTAGGGAGCGGAACACTATTGGACGAACATCTGGCACAAAATACCTTTCCGCAATTTCTGCAATGGTGCCGCCGTTTCACCACAGTGAAGTTGGCTCCACAACTCATACATTTAGGGGCTTCAACGTCGGGGATCCAGACGGGAGGTCGCGAAAAGTCATGTTCCTCGTACTGTTCCCTACTGCCATTGGTTTCGTTAGCTTGAGAAATGATGCTGGTTGCCAAGTTAGCAATATCCTCTCGTAAGGATGCATACCTATTCAGGTCTGAAGATAAAGAACTTAAACTGCGCTCATCACTTTGAAGTTGCCTGGGGTGATTGGAATATTCTGAAGGACACTCTTCTGAATCCAGATGAAAGAAAACATTAGTGTCAAATAAAGCTTCTTGGGCCAGAATATTGGGGTCAACAGAAAATTCATGATTTTCAATAACATCTCCCTCAGGTGGGTGATATTCAATAGAGACGTCTAAACTGGGAGATTCGAGAGTTTTTGCTGACTCAGGACTGGATGTGTTGATCAAAAAAACTGATTTCAAAATATTTCTCAGGTCGCAAGCAAAATTTGTTTGAAGCTGATCTGCCACACCAGCAATACAGACAAATAACCGATGAAGTAGATCTTCACTCGACCTGTAACCAATAATTTATTAATTTATAAGTTCTCAAGACTAATTTCTGAAAATAATATATTATAAGAATGATGTATATATTTTGGAAATACCCAATAAACTGTGGAAGAATGAGTAGAATGAACCAAACCAAAACTGTTTATTAATTCAACTTTTTTATATCAACTACTATCACCTAGCTACTAAATAAATTGTATATCAACGCAGTTGACGAAGCTTATAAAATATAATACTCCCACTCTTTGATAACTGTGTTTTTTACGATAAAAAGGGCTTTTCTGTTCTTCACAAATTTCTCTTTTGGAAGGGACTTTGTGGGAATATCGGCTGACCTTTTGAAGGGACGTGGCAGACAGTAAGAGAACCATTTTCTACACATTCACGTATGTAGTGATACTTTACATCGATATTCTTAGTTCGGTTATGATATTCGGTGTTTTTAACTAACTGTATTGCACTCTGATTATCTA